>JAHZMW010004750.1:0-11738 GCA_027743745.1 Alloscopus bannaensis
ACGGGCTGGCTTAACGCGTCCGTAAACTTGCTTTACTGAAATACTCGTCTACGCGAGTTCACGCGTTTACTCACGCCGTTGACGAGACCTAGAGTATTTTTACCCTAAATAAATGCCATAACTTCAAAGTCTCAAGTGCCTTTTTTAATTTTCTTCTCTCTGCCCCTATTGTATGTACACTGTAAGTTTAAGTACATGGTGCTGACTGTCTAACCAAGCCTTGGCGTGTCAACCCCCATGAGGCATTGTTATCTCGTGGCACTCCTTCTTCTGTATATCCTCACAATTTGGTTTATTACTGTTGCGTTTTCTACCCTAATACGACACTGCCGAGGTTTCGGCAATCGTTCCATTTTTAGACATAATAAGATAAAATCTGGAAAGTTGGTTTCCCGACGCACCCACGACATAACTGTGCACAACATGTCTGCCAATTTCTCATATACATTGAGCGTGCAATATATTTAGATACAGTAAACACACTGAGCTCAGCAAACAACACGGATTTCAGATCAATATATACCTACATTCGCCAAAATTGGGATTTCCAATTCGCCCCTTGATAGTTGGTCGACCAATTTTTTTTTGCATTGTTTGTAGAATTACTGGAAGGATTTATGATGGGAATTGTGTGCCAACCTTCGGTCAACTCATTTGGTTAGAGTAATTTATATAAATAACAATGCAATTTCGATGTCCTTCAATTTAAAGCACCCGTGTGACGGGACATACATGCATACATGTATGCTAATAGTTAATAGGCTGATCATACTACTTGTATATCTGTCGGTTCCTGTGAGTTTCTCACAAGAAAAATGAGTTCAGCGTACCGTGCCGAATTGGCATGCTTGGTCAAGTGGTATATTGCCAGACCTTATAAATTGGTCAAGCCGGTAGACATAAAGCTAATGCAAATAAGACTTTTAGCAAGGCGCCTGTTCGCTTCAGTAAGGATGTCAATTTGGGATATTATCGGTGCGCATTTTTATGACCATCTTGGTCAAACTAGAACCGTTTACTAATGGCATTCAATAACACGCAATCCTTCTACATGTTACAATCTTATCAGCTCATTTCTATCCCGGCTCACTCACCTTTAATGCCGTTCGCTACGAGCTCACGAAGATACATAGAAACACATTATGCATTTAAGACATAGTATTATCCGCGATATTCATGTCACATTTTTCTCCAGTGTCCAGCATTTGACGATAGTTTCCCTCTCAAAATCGTGTGCATATGTGTTTACACGTGCGAGCGGTACCTCCACCGAGAAATGGTTACTTAACATGATTACTCCATTTTTTCCACTTTCCACTGCTCGGCCTACCCACAAAACCACTGACCTTATTCCGTTAACGACCCTATTTTATTATGGACATCAAGGTGGATATACAGATGACTTTTCTTGTATCGTCGGCAGATTAGTGGGAGAAAAAGGTCAAAGGAATCGTAAAATCACTCAGAGTAATTTTCAACGAGATGACGGGAAATGAATAGTAATTTCTTGTTCACTTGTGGCAGCAATAAACATTTGCAGCCTTTATGGTTCCACTCCGCTGGTGTGTTAATATTTTAATATTTATCGTAAAATATGAGTGGGTGAACACATATACATCTTCAATGGACATAATGCAACCGGTCAATTAATGACAAACAACCGAGCAATTTACTCGTGTACAAGTAAAATTCGCACTTCCATCTACCAAGTACCGTTTTTGATAAATTACGCTATACCAAACTTACCGAAAGTCTTTGATGAATAATTTCATTCTGATGACGAATTTCAGCAAGAGGAAATGCAGCAAGAAAATTTGATTTGAATCGAGTTGATTGGGAGCAGACTGCAATGCTCATTATAACCTGTCATGGTTCGCTGGGTCTGCTCAACAGAGCTCGCTCTAATTAAAATTAAAATGAAAGCATTTTAAAGTTTCGCTTGGAAGCTCTGATGCAGAGAAAGTAATTCCGAGAATGTATTTTCTCACTCAAAAATTTGTTTTGTTAGTAGGTATGTATACCTTCTCTAGACTCGTCAGACATCCAGCGGAGAGCCAGCATCATAAATAGGCAGAGCGGAAAAGGGTGAATGCGAGAGAGAGAGAGAGAGAAAAAGTTTTGATGCATTACTGCACCGCATGCCTGTGAAGGTTCTTTTGATGTTCCGGAAAGATGAAGAGGTTAATTGAAGGAGACACTTTAATGTTTTTATGTTGGCCATATGGAACACAGAGAAAGCGCCTACTCCTAAATATTTCAATGCAAGTACCGTACTTTTTCCTGGAGAAAAGTTCCAACTTGAAAATGAAAATGAGCTCTCAAAAAACGGTACATTATACATGTAATGCATGTGTCCACAAAAATCAAAGGAAAACTCTCAGAGTACACTTTCTGCGGCAGAGTACAGTCTCTGCAGTCCTGTACGGTCGCCACCGACTCGTACAAAAGCAAACTTTTTCTGTTTGTGGAGAAAAAACTATTGTTTCAAGTTTTCTGTACCGCGATACCTCTTCAGACACAGCCAGATATTCACAGCCAGACATTTTCTAGGAAAGGGCACGCCTTCCCCTCCAAAAATAAAAAGCATGAAATTCCCTGAATATTCACGATTAACAAACGCAGCAGCAGATTTATATGGAAGTAGATTAAAAAGTAAAAATAGAAAATGTAGAGAAAGTGGGGACGTGACTCTGTAGGAGCTCTTCCTGTCTGAAATTTCCCTGTTTTCCTCCTGTACATCTGTTTCTATCCACGTTGAGATTCTTTACTCCTTCCCCCAGCATAGATTCCCTCTAAAGTAAACTATTATACCGGCACAAACCTCCTCGTTTATACCTACCCTAATAACCACAAAACGACGAACCACCCTTCAAGTGAAAGAATTGGATTGAGTGAAATGGTACAAAAGTTAAAACCGTCACGACACCAAAGTTCCGTCATGTCACGTCACCTTTCCGTCATTTCGTTTTAAAATTTGCCAACGATAATTACATACATTAGCTTACTCAAATTCTAGCTGAGAAAATCGTGGAAAAGTGTGCAGCACATGATCATTACTTCCTCTCTCTTTCCCAGTCAAGATGCCATACAATTCCTCCTTCATGAAACATTTTTATGTCAGGTCTCCAAATGTGAGTCGTGTCTGGACAAACAATCTTGCTAAAACTCCAGCAGATTGCTTTTATTTGCTCTGCTCACCGGGATGGCTGCACAGAAATTGTGGCGTTCGGGGCGTGAAGTTGCAATAGAATGCAGCTCTGTCATTTGGAGTCAGCGTGTACACAAGTTGTATACATACATAGAATGGAATGCTTGTTGTGTGTCTCACCAAATTATAGTTTTATGACTGTTATACACGCATAGTTTTGTGCATTTTTTTTAACTCGTCGCAAAGTGAAAGTATGAACACTACATGCACCATGTGCAATTCCGTGAACCGGCTAAGTACACATGTAATGCGCGAGCATGTAGTGCTCATTTTTATTTCATTTTCCTGTTCTACCCCATACCACAATGCCATCATCATGTACGATGCACAAGGGCAATGTGAAAGGTCCATGCAAGGAGAAAAAACAGTTGGGAACAACTAGTTGAGAACCTGAATGACCTCACATATAAGCATGCCATGTAATAATGTATTAATGACACTATCAGAGCAGGAGGAAAGACCGGCCAGAATATGTTATGGCATGCTAGTTTAGATTTTAACTCGTTAAAGGTGAACACACATGCATGTGGCATTCATGAATATGGAAGGTATGACCTTGTCGTTATGCCTAGATAAGTATAAAAGGTACTTGTTTTCCATTTTCTTTCGAGTTTATCTTAAAAATCCCATCATATAAATCGTTTGCTTGTGATTATGACGAGTAAGGGGAAACGATAAAAAATGACCTTTTTAGCTCGAAACACTTGCTTTATGGGGTACTTTATCAAGAAAAAATCTCGAGAGAAAATTATAGTGTTTTTCTCCCTTTCTAGTGTCTTTCACAGGCTTCCAAACCCAATCTTCAGTGGAAAATATGTATTCCCCATTTCTTAAGGACAAATAATGCTCTTGACTTCTTTTTATTATGAAATACCACGCAATATTTTTGGAATAATTTCTTCCCTTGTTTATTTTGCCAAGTTTTTGGAGACTCTTTCATCTTTGTGTTTCTCACACGTGTACATTTCCCTCTAGACAATAGTAATTGAGGAAAGCATTACAAGAATTGTTGTATACACATAACAAATACATCGTTTGTTTTAAGCAGTCGTAAAGTTATGGTGTGTTAAGTAGTTTTTTGAGGCGCACACGGCGCAAACTGCTCACACATTGCCCGTGTGTGAAATGTACTCTGTGTACACATTAAAGAAGTTTTTGGTATGTCTGTAGAAGAGGCTTAAGGAGAGTAAAGTGATGATGACGGTGATGGAGGCCATAAAATGATTAAAATACCACGGGAAATCGTAAACAGTGGGAATTTTTTATAGGAAGCGCAGCCAAGTAAAATGTTGCCTTGCTGCAATCAAAGTTTTGCATCTCCCTTTCTCCCGTTCTTCTCTCCCTCACTTTTAAAACTTTCACATACTTATTTCAGGGTATGCACACCACTGGCGTCTTGTCGACAACAATATAGCAATAGCATTTCACCGTAGTCCTCCGATATTATTAATGAATTGCTTTCTCAACAGTTTTTCGTGATGCTTAATAGAGCATTCATGCAAGAATTTTGTTAGTGTTTCGTGGACTAGCAGTAACGACTATAATGTGCCGTATTATATAAATTATAAGAGGAGTATAGTTTTTAGTGTACGCAACAGCGAAATGTGTAATCGGAGAAAAAAGTCTCCCTAGAGTTCAGTCTATGGTAGGCGAGTAAAGAGTGAACGAGACGGAGAAAAAAAGTTTACAACCAGGGAAAGTTTTCTTTTTCATGGTAGATTGGTTTGTTTTCCGTAACGCCAACTTTTAGCCGGCGCTCCTTTTTCCTGCGTAACTTGATTAATAATATTTTGTAGCCACGCTGTTTTGTGTCCGACACTAAACGCAAAAGTATTCACGCTATTTGGTTTGCTTACTTAAACGCTCCTCATAGGTGGAGTAATGAAGATATTAATACACACATACACGTGTGCGTGGGTGAAACAAAGTGTTACCCTGTGTTCGTTAATTCTTTAATAAAAGACGACCACAGCATCATTCCCATGAAGTGGTGGGTTCTACATTATTTGCGCGATTTGTAAGGCAAACCTGACCGGAGGTCAACCGCAGAGATCGCTTTCAAAGAAACTGATCTTCTTTCTCCTGCGCCTACCTGAAACGGATGTTTTGTATCGTACAAGGACAAATCTGAAAAGTCACACATAATGATCAGAGGCAGGAAACGCCAAGCACATGCATCCTTCATCCCAAGGCATATTTGGTGCTACCAGTGGGTTTTTAATATTTTAAGATGAAGCAGCATCAAGGGATAATTAAAGCCCGTATTTACACGAGCGGTTCATGTCAATAATAAAATACTGGGGGCGTCCTTGTGCTCAATTAATAACGCCATCATCAAAGCCACCCGTAATCAAGACTAACAATACCTGTCAAACCCACTCCTTTGGTACATTTCCGACATGGTTACTCCATCGGGGTTCGGAGACAACAAATTTTTCCTCGCTGTTGACATGCTTTTATCGTGGCATTTCCTGAGAATCAAAAACGTGATCACCATTATTCCGCATCGAATTTGTCATCCTTTTTTGTAGCGACGCAGTTCAGGTCGATGGTACATTCAATTACATGCTCTCAAGTATTTTTGAATAAACCAATGTTATTTTTCAATTTTATTCACCTACATCCAACACGAACAAAAAAAGCAGAAATAACATGGCCAACCAGCAAAAGTGATGACGGTGATGATCGCCTCACCAGTTTATGAGGTCTTTTTTCTAGGAAGCGGTGGTATTGCATTCCGTCAGACATACACGATTATTGGCATGGATGGATGAAAAGATGAAAAGGACCCTTACCTCCAGAACCTGTTAGAAAAAGAGCTCCTTCTCTCCCCTTCATATAATATTTGAATTTTTAACTTTTGTCTGTGTGCCTGGCCTTTGCGTGTACACTCTTCGAGAGTGGTACCTCCGGGCCCATGTCAAGGATAAAGTAGAAAATGCAATTTAAAATGCATAGAAAATGTAATAAAGTGAAGGAGGTCACAAGAAAATTGTTTTCTTTATCTTGTAGCATTCGTCTTATTCTCATTCAATGCCATTTTCTTCAACTTCAACCAATCCAGCATCTCTCTATAGCATCGCTTTTTTTACTTCAAAAAGTCAAAAGGTTGTTCGCAAAAAGAAAACCATGTACATTAGGCGTGCCTACAGATACTCAAACCTATACAATAGGGAAACGTTGCAAAGTGCGTCTTGGTGAGTTGAAGGGAGCACGAAGAATGACGAAAGTCGAATTCTCGAATGAATATTATTATGTATAGTACATAACATAGTTTATCAAAATGTGCTCACGTACCTATACCACTAACAGCATTATGTTGAAAAAGTTGAAGGGAGCACAAAGAATGACGAAAGTCGAATTCTCGAATGAATATTATTATGTATAGTACATAACATAGTTTATCAAAATGTGCTCACGTACCTATACCACTAACAGCATTATGTTGAAAGAACGGTAATGCATAACGGTAGCACACTTTTCATCTATCATATTATTGCCTAAACTAAACCAGGAGAAATAAGAAATTGGAACAAAGCGAACATCCATGAAAGTTCGCAAAGACAGATGGGAATGGGGGAAGAAATGCCTGCAAGTATTTTATGTTGATTTGATTTCCCGTCCAACCTTCCATTTTCTTTTCTACCTCAACCCATTCTCTCACAGGAATGATAGCAATGGGGAGAGATACTGCTTTTATCAAAGACTGCCACCTCCCGCACACCTTTTTTTGTGCTCAACTTTGTTAAAGGTAAAAACTCGTAAGGGTAATTTATTGTTCGAAGGTCATCCAAGAATTTATAGATACAATAGAGCTACACACGCGAATACTTTGAGAAAGGTCCAAGGATTTGCTAATATTTTGTTTTGTTGTTTACCTACATCTCATTGTTTTTATTCACTCGTGGAGCTACTTGTATTATACAGCTTTTCTCTCAGTGTCAGCGACTTTCCTTTGGCTGTTTACTAAAGCTCATAATAATCCATCTTCAAGATCATTAAAATTTCTAAGCTACATACATACCGAGTTAAGGTTATACCTCAATAAGTACATTATTGCATATATATGTATACATCAAGTTTAGGCTACACGGATATGCGTTTGGAGGGGATTTTATAGTAGCAAAAGTTTTTGCACAATGTTTCGCAAGGAGCCCGTAGAGATCTAAATTGTAAAGTGCAGCGCGAAGTTTTCCTATTGTAAATTTCAATCAAAAGTCCTACCTCATTTTCCCTCTGCACATTGGATGTTATCTCGTTGCGAAAATCTCGCGATCAGATCAACCACATCGGTTATTGAGTGCCTACGCCGCGTTGTTGGAAGCGTTCCGGTTTTTTTAAAGTTTGCAAAACGGGGCGAATGGCAAGGATGTATACAAACACAATGCAAATATCTTGTGTAGTAAAGTATGTGCGCGCTCAAATTCCACAAGGGAAAATTGATCGCACCTCAAGCGGGGAACAATGCAACAAAGTAACTTTATAAAGGACAAGTCTTTTGTTCAAGGAGAAAAAGAAAGTTTTACTACTCTGACACGAATGAAATGAGATGCAAATGGATTTCCCTTTATTCCTTTCCCTCCTAAAGCCATTTTGGAATTCCATTGTTTTTATCCTGTCAGGTATGATTACAAGATATCTGATTACGCCACCACAAAAACATAACTCCAACTGGTAGCAAATGATGATCACACATCCTTACCCCACTTTTTATCGTGTTCTTGGGACAGTTTTGAGTAAAATACGAGAAGAATAAGAGAAAAAGTGTTGGAAAGGTTTGAAACTTTGTAACTTGTTCAGTAACAGACATTTTTGTAGGTATTAGCCGTAGAGAGAGAGGGCTGAATGTGCGAATCAGTCAGGGTGATCAGGGATTGGGAAGAGCGGCTCTGGAGTGTCTTAACACGACATTCCTTTCCAAGGTCAAATAAATTATTCCCACGTTAGCGATGTGGTTGTCTGACAGAAGGGACAGGACGACAGACGTAACTCTACTTAAATATAGAACTCTCCGTACTTTAGAACTACTGAAACAAGACACTATTAAATGAAGGTCAGAGTCGGGACACTACCCCAGGGTACAAAATATCCATAAAATATGGTACTACACTTACGTGTTCTGACAAATATTAAGAAAGTGCTCACTAGTTGCACTCAAATAGTATACCTGACTCATCGTCCTCACATTCACCTATAATGTTCATGTTTTAAACTGTTAAACATTTTGACTAGAAGCACAAGACGTGTCGAACGCCTTTTCACGTCACATGATGAGGGTCACTTAAATGTTGACTAAAATTGAGGACTGATCTTGGCATACATTTTCTCTACCCACTTAAATCCCAGTCAGAATATTATTTTCTTCGAGCCTTGTGTGCAACGATCAGTCGTGCGAATCTCAGTTTGAAGTCACGTAAAACGAATATTGCAAACTTGAAAAAGAGTTAAAGGAAGAAGCGACACAAATACGTAGTTAAAAATAGCACGTACTTTTTGACAAGTTGAATAATGTTGTGAAACTGCATGGATGATGAAAATACGTGACAAATCAAAAAATCACGTCGTCCTTTTCGCTTCCTTTCCTCCTCTTCTGGTGAAATATTAAACTCCGAGAACGGTACACATTACTACTGAGAATTGGGATGAATGAGCTGACTCTTCAGTCTTCTGCTTAAGTGCAAAACTCTTGTTTTTTCCTCCGCAAAAAATATGCTGAGAGTTAAGAATGTTTCACGTACTTGTAGACTGTGCATTTCTAAATGTGGAAAAGGACTGGAAGCGTTGTTGTTTTTTGTGACGTATTTTTTTTTTACTCAAAGACTCCGACATGGCGGATCAAAGAGCAAATACGTGTTCGATAGAAGCGGATACGTGTTTACTCAGATTTTCCATATCCCCCGCAGAACCTCAGTCTCGTTCTCTCTCTTTTTCTGCATTGCTCGGTTTTGGTAGACTCACCAAGAAATCCGCATATTTCAAATGGGATGAGAATCTAATAATCATTAGTTGAATTCTTCCAGGAAGCTTAGGCATGCGTGAAAATCTAGTGAGATAGAAATCCAAACTAATGAGATGAATGCGGTTTTTTGGGGTATACGACAATTTACTGTTATTACACTCTCATTAATTCATTTCAAAGGCTTTAATTTTTAGTCATCTCTTGCCATTCTCGCCGTCGATTTTCCTTGATTTTCTACCCACAAAACATATATATATATATTGTTAATCCGTTATTTCAAACTCCACTAATGCAAAATTCTTTTCTCTATGTATTTGCAGAGCCAGTGACAGAAGTGGTTGGAGGTCCAGAATTGTTTATTGATCGCGGGAGTACAATCAACCTCACGTGTACAGTAAAATTCTCTCCCGAACCACCATCCTATATCATTTGGAATCATAACAATGCTGTAAGTCCAACAATGACTAATCTCTCTGAAATTCTTGCAAATGAACGCTTGAGTTCCACCAACACTCGGTCGTGACGCGAGTGATGTGCGCTACGCGACGTGCATTATAAATGAATGACATCCACCTTCCAGGAAAAGTGAAAGGGTCTCCGCATTTTTCAAACTTTTAGTTGTATATGACTATATACAACCACTTAAGCAGCTTATGAATTTAAGATCAACTGCGTTCCTCAAAATGTATTGCATTATTACGATATGTGCAAGTGGAGAAAGTTTCGACGGATTTATTTATGTACGCTGGAAGGGAAGCGTAAAAATTATGTATTTATTGTCATTAATTATTCAGCAGGCTGTAGAGAGTCAAGAAAATGCATTTGTTTAGACTACATCATGTTCGGCATGTGAAGTCATCAGAGGAAATCCAAGTTTACACGGATCATCATCGTGTAGAACACGAAGTTTCTTCTCATGTTCCTCATAAAAACTTGTCTTGTTCTCAATCAACTTTTCAAGTAAAATACTTTGCCTCACTCATTTAGTTTAAATCAGCGTTTCCACCATATATTGCTGTACAAGTATATACAACGCGCTGAAATCAGTTATACGAGAGGCTCTCCTCAATTCTCTCATCCTCTTCGCACTCATTCGCCCGTTTTATAGTTACTGACTTGACTTTAACTACCACAACACATTCTCAAGTCAGTCCTCCTTCTCCGTCGGTGTTTGTCTGTGTACATGTTCTGGGATGAACGGGAGACGAGAGGAAGATGGTGATGGAGAAGGAAAACTTTAGTTTTGAGTGAGTTGTGCATAATGGATGTAGTGTCGAGGAGCGAGTGTGTGTGGAATGAACACTTTATAGATATCTCGGAAGCATATGTGTCTTCTCTATCAAACTCACACTAGATCCATCAAACCGTCTATCTGCTTTAATGGCGAGCTTCTCGTACTCTGTTGTTTTCCTTATTAAGCAAACACATTGCATTTTTGTGCTACACACATCTAGCAGTATCCAACAAGATTTTCTCGTTAAACATACTCAAACATTATGTGTAAACACATAAACATGCCTTTATTGCGAAAAGTAGGAAGAGAGAGAAAGGAGAGAGGACTTGGATCCTTTTTGGATGTCTTGTTGTGTGTGTCGGATGTCGTCTTCCACAACGCCATCACGTTGATGATTCTGCAGCTGAGTCTCCTTTCTTGCCATGTTAGTTACGCTCGTTTTCATCTCATTAATTAGTCATGAAAAGCGAGAGCTCTAGTTAGATATATGTGCCCAGTGAGAAAGAGAGTCAAAGAAAAAAAAAGATACACACTCCGTTGATGTTCACTCTTTAGTTACTGGCACATTCGAGCACATATTTGTACTCTCCTGCACGACGTTACGTATTGTATGCTGCCGCAAGACTGAGAAGTATAAGGTTGGCAAGAGCTCAAAAAGTTGTAACTTTCACTGTGCTTAGGAAACACGCTGGCTTTCTCTTCCTTCTCCTGCGATATTCACATAAATATAGACAAACATAATATATCGGGAAGCGAATATAAATATGGCCTGGAAGACGGGAAGTGGATATTAAATGGATGACGACGGTGTTTGCAATAATGCAATGGTGTGCCTTAATGCCTTTTTCTCTCGTCATTTCATCAAGACTTCCTCTCTCATACGCATTATGTATGAGTTTCCTCCTTGTCATTGTTATATTACACTTTCGTCACAGGGATAGGGTTTTTTAAAGAGGTAATTGTTATACGTACATGTCTATGCATTTGTGTAGGCATAGGTTCATACGTCTCGTTGTAAAAATCTTTAAGTACTTTATCATCACCATCTTCCTTATCACTTTATCCGTGCTTGAGTGAGACGAGAGCGGGACAACGCTTATTGGAATTTTACATAATACTCTTTTCCCTACGCCGTAGACAGTGGAGGAGCACACCTGAGTTCTTTTAAGTTGGCCTTCCCCCTCGTCTCAGATTCTTTGAGAGTTGAAACACTTGATAACATTTGACAAGCTAAATAGCACGTCCTGAATAACTCAAATGGAATGCGGAAGTCAAAGTTGGCTCTTCCTAAAATGGTGAAGTGTGCATGTAGCATCTTTCTTCCTTTCACCTTTCAC
>JAHZMW010004751.1:0-12180 GCA_027743745.1 Alloscopus bannaensis
TTGGCGCATTTTTGAGAGTAGGAAAGACTTCAAAGATAAGTTCTCTAAAAGTGAGCACGATCTATATGGTTTGCTTTTGCTTTTTAAATCGTGTGTACAAAGCCTACACACCGCTAGTACTGGTTTTACAGTGTGAGCATGCTAAAAAATTGTTATGCACTTTTTTGCACCTTAATCTGACGTTTATGTGAGCTTGTACACAAAATGTGCTTTAAATTTCAAATGTGCTTTGGTATGTCGGCTTCAACTTTTCACTTTTGTTTCGTTTTTTGACCAGTTGAACTATATCGAGTACACTAGTTTAGTTTTTTTGTATGAAAGTGCATTTCGATACTGTTTCCTTGAAACAGGAAAAAATTGCGATCAGTATGCACTCTGGCAGAGGAAAGAACGGAAGCAAAGAAATTCGTAGCAATTAGAGGTTGTTGGTGTTAGTACAGCCTGTAAAAGTGTTTAGGAGAAACTTTACAATGAACAATTGGAATTTTTCTTGTTTTTAACGAAAAGAATAGTGTCCATTTTGAAACGGGAAATATGGCACGACGCCACTGTTACTATCGCCCTATTTTAGCAGTGATCGTGTCATTTCTAGTGACGTCGAGGACATTGGTGCAGTGTTCAGAACTCAACCCGCATTACGCGATTCCACCAACGGAGATTCAGGGGCAAAATGTGTCCCTCCCATCTCCTCCAGAATTGCATCCAATCACCCAACCAATTCACAATCCTCTCCTTGAAGTTCAAAGAAACTTGCTGAGTAGTGACTCACAAAATAACCCGTTTCACACTCACTTCTTTCCGACGGAGAGTCACATTGTGAATCAATTTCAAAACTTTGTGCCATTAGACTATGAAAATGGTCAACTTCCCGAGGTCCTTCCTCCACATCAACAAGCGAGAGGTAGACTTTCCTCCGCCACCGCCTGTACATCATCCGCATCCCCACGCAGATCATTTCCATCCTCCTCATTATGTGCCTCCAAACAACAGATTTATGAGGAGGAATGACTACGTCGGTCCTGCCAATTCGACGTTTCGGAACATCATCTCCTCATTCCAGGACAGGGTGACCCGAATATTTATGGGGAGGAAACCGAAAAAACCTGCCGCCAAACGAAGCGGAAAAGATTGGAGATCAAACGTCGTACAAAACGAGTTTCAAACAACCATCTCCTTTGCCTTCTCTACCACCCCCGCCACCTCGAAATGGGACAAGGCAGACTCCTGCCGATGACCGCAGCTTCAGCGCAGCATTTAATACCGTTGCAAAATTCTTTCAAACACACAAGCTCATTCCAATGATGGGAAAGCCTGGAACTACTCAGCGCTCCTTGTCGGCTGAAGAGAGTCATCGTTTTGAAAAGCAGAGAAAAACCTCGGAAACCCAGAAGACGGGACAATCCCAAGAAGGGGCATAATCGACGACGAAAACCTCGCCATCATCATCATCATCACGGACCTCCGAAACATTACCGGGATGAGCATGAATCTCGCCCCAAGTTTCCAAGCTTCTTCAAGTTTGGCAGCTTCAAGTCCAGCGCGTCGGATCAAGAGTACAGGCCCTCGAGGCAAAAGTGGAAACATTATGACTATGATTCACCAGAAGACGATGAGCCTCATCGTCATCGTCACCATAAGGAAAGTCATAAAGAAAGGCGAAGGCCTTGGTTTGCCGATGAGGACGACGACTACGACAACGATCCCCCGAAGCATCACCGCCACAGACATAGGGAGCACAGCCCAGAGGCGTATTACTGGAAAGAGTCAAAGGGCTATGATGAACAGTTCTTTAGCCCCGGAAATAAGCATCGGTTCAAACCCATCAAGTTTCATAAGATCATTGACTACGACCATGGAATGATAGGTCACGGAGGCAGAAGTCACAGCCATCCAAAAGTTGTCCGCTCAAGGGTCCCATCGCGATACAGGGATGATGACATGAAAATTCCCAAAATCATCATTAACCATCATCACAACCTCCCACCTCAGGCGGCAACCACACCCCCTGGAGTACTCGCGAGTTCGGGTGCCGTTATGCATCCGCAAATGATGCCTCTTCATGGACCGGGACCTGGCCCTTTCAACCAATATCCAGACGGATTTTTTGGCGGTCCAGGACCTGTGCCTCCAGGAATGCAACGAGACTTACCTGAAGGGTTTCCAGGTCAAGGGGGTCCTGTAATGAAGCCTATGATTCCTCCTGGCTTTCATCCTGGGTTTGCAGCACCTCCGCAACATCATCATCAACCGCCACCTCCTGTAATGCCTCCCCCAGGTAACATTCCAGCCGTTTCCTCGACAAATGTGGGCAACGTTGTGCTGGAACACTTTGCTCAAAACATGCCTCCTCATTTTGCCCAAGCCAACCCACCGACACCTCACATGGATGAGGTGTATTTTGCAAGGTCTCCTTCGCAGAACAATCATCAACACCATGGCTTCCCTCAATCTGCCCCTCCACAAGGCAATCATCATGGCTTTCCTCAGTCTGCCCTTCCACAAGGCAATCATCATAGTTTCCCTCAGTCTGCTCCTCCTCAAGGCAATCCGCGTGGATTTCCTCAGTCTGCCCCTCCACAAAACAATCATCAGCATGAATTTCCTCAGTCTCCACCTTCACAAGACAGTCATCATGGCTTTCCTCAGTCTCCTTCATCACACAGTGGACATCACAATTTTCCTCAATCTGCCCCTTCACAACAAACAGTGGATCACTTCCACACACCTGGAAACGTGAGGGACAATCCAGCTCAAGATCACTTTCCAAAACCACTGCCAGGTTACAGCATGTCACCATTTGGAGAGGACACCAGCAACTCATTGCCCCCTCATCAGTCTGGTCCTTCTCAAAATCACGAAGGTGGTTTTGCTGAAGTCACCAACGATCACGGAGTCATCCCAGACGCCGCGCCCTTTCCCTCCACAAATGATCCAAGAGATCCGACAGACTTTATCCAACCGTTTACACCTCTCCCCGTTAATGACGGTCCACCACCCACAAAATCACCAAATTACTCGTGAAGCATTCTTTAAAATGAATACACTAGTAGGTGGCGACAGCGGCAAGCCTGAGTTGCCAATGATGAAGTCAATCGGGAATAACTTTGACTTTAATCTCGAGCGCCCAGGCTCAGAAGGAAAGTCAGGCCCAAACATTTACGAGCTTGGAGTTCCAGACCGAGAATACTACAAAATGAAGAGTCAGCAGCAGCATCAGCAACCAAGACAAAATCAAATGAATCATAACATCATCCCTCATCAAAACGGCCTTCCTAAAAACTCTCCAATCAGACACAATGGCGGGCCTGACTCCAACGAAAATCTGTACTCCACCCTCCCCGACAACTTTAACAACTTCAAGCCCGATCCGAGTCATGACAAACTTCCAAAGCTTTGGAGCACCGACTCCTTTGAGAGTGGCACGAGACAGTTTCAAATGACAGCCCTTCACCCAAAGTCCATCATGAAAGCCTTCCTCACAAGAATCCCGCGAGGACAATCTAGCAAAGAGAAGCCAAGCAAGGGGAATCGTGCTCACGCCAAGTTCACCCCATTCGATGCCATCGCCAAGTCGTCAGAGGATAACGGGTCGGCACGACGAAGGAGAAAGTCGAACAAGATGCCTCAATCCATTCAGGACATAATTGATAGTGACAGCAATAAAAGCGAAATGGTCGCTCTGCCATCAGACACTAATGACAGTCCTGTCCGTCATCATCATCGGGAGCATGACCATGCGACACAGCCGAGAGAGTATGACGATGTCATTATGGGGAGAAGCTTTAACTCGGGGGAGGAGCAGATGAGCAACGAAATTCTAACACAGGACAACATTATCTTGCCATTACACGCTGATCCCCATAGATTAGGGGTTGGGGACAGTATCATTATTCCAGTTGGTGCAGAGATTCGAATGCAGAGCGAAGTGGTGCACGATAAGAAAAAGAAATAGTGTCTGCTAAAAATAATTTTAGGAATAACAACATTGTTTTCGAAGTACTAGAATGATTAACAAAGTTTTCTCGCATTTACTCCTTCAAACGTCGAGTTGACACCTTCACACATCCCCACTAGTAATACGTGTATAATTTTCTGTGCCCACTTTCCTCTTCACATCTGAAGTGTGAAACGGTGAAGGAGGAAAGGAAACAAAAAAGCCAACTTATTAAATCCTGAACGCTCGCTGTAAATACGTATTATATAAATGATATATATTTTTTGTTTAAGGAAAGCTATTTAAAACTGTAGTCGCACGCTGAGTTGGGTGTAGCCGTCCAAAGCGCTTATCAATTTGAACTGGATGAAATACTTGTAATAATTATCATGGGAAGTTTATTAAATTAAAGAGTTGATAACTAACGCCGACACTGTGTTGCTTATAAACTTAAAACTGTCAGATTATCTGCGAAGCAGATTCTGCATACATAAATTCACGTTAAATTAAGAAAGGTAAAACATTAGCATTTGCTGAAATTGCTCAAGGAAGTGTTACACCGGCGCAGTATAGCAAGTTGTTGTGGTGTATTTTCACCTAGGATTGTAGAGCGTGACATTTGACACGTGACACGACTTTATATCAGCAATAGCATTTGCTGAAATTGCTCAAGGAAGTGTTACACCGGCGCAGTATAGCAAGTTGTTGTGGTGTATTTTCACCTAGGATTGTAGAGCGTGACATTTGACACGTGACGCGACTTTATATCAGCATACTGTTTAAGGTAGAGAGTTTTAAAGTTGGCTGCACTCAAAGGAAAAAGCGTATTATAATCTGATGCCGCATTTCGTGAATGCGCAGTTCGCCAAGTGCATATCGTCCCAGTCTGAAAGGTATCATTTTTCTTCACACCAAATAAATTCGATCATATATTATTTATCTTGAAAAGCATACTTTTCCTCGTGTAAAGCACACTTTAGTTTACTCAAGGGAATTTCATTCAAAAAAAGTGGAAGTTTTGCGAGGAAATGTCAGACTCTACATAAATTTACGAGTTTTACTACGTGTTCGCAAAAAATGTAAAAAATATATCGACAAGTCTTGCGTAATACAAATGTGCTTACATAAAAAAAAGTACAATTACAAATTGAAAGTATGTTTGAGTTGAAAACGTGGGCTTGCTGTTACACATAAAAATGTTAGGATACTTGATATCTCTCTGAGCACCGATGCGATCATTCAAGGCCACGCCCTGTTAATAAGAGTTTAGTAGGCACATAATAATAAATACTACATTACCTAATTGCGCAATTTCAAAAGATTTCCTCACTTGACTGAAATCTCAATCTGAAAGTCTTCAATGAGGTAAGTGGCCGATGTATTCTCTAGTGCAATTATTACGTTTTCTAACGGTCGAAGACGGAATCGCATTCAAAGAACAGAAGTCAGTTACATAATTCAAGTGTAAATCAGATACAGCTCATTCATAAAAGCACACGCATATCGTACATCAGTGGATACAGAAGAGTTTTGCGCTCGTGAAGCTCTCATAAGTTAATCTGACCATGACCGTGACCATCAATCAAAATCCGTGTTAATTAAAGTTTTGAGAAAGTAAAAAATCCACAATCGTACATGCACCTACTAGACATTCATCTTTTTTAAATTGAGATTGTCTTTGACTTTCAGTTTCAGTAGAAAGGCCTTTAGTGAACACTCAAGTCATGTCCGCATGAATATGATTCATCACGACGAACATGTGAGATAACACTGCAACGGTGATGCATCCACTCTGATTAGAGTCTGCTGATGGATTCTTTGAATTCTCTGCGGCCTTCCTCAGAATGATGTAAGAAGATGAGAGAGATTAACTTTGTGTTTGTTAGTAAAGTCTTTAAATTAACGATTTCTAGAGCTGCTGTAAATAATTGCAGGAGGCTAACTACGCGTGTTCATCATGGACTCGGCCTCTCACGAGCAAGTATAGTAGAAAATGCCATCTTTATTATCATAAAGAATTCAGTACAAACAATCTTGAAAATCTAGTACGTGCTGACAAGAAAAATGTTTTCCAATTCCAAGTCTACAAGCAGCATGCACATAACGTCAGTAGATAGCCAACATACCATAACGGCGCGGTTCTGTAATAATTGAAAGTGAAAACGGGTGTTTCAAGCTTTCTGCTTACAAGAATCTGCGAGAGTTTGTATATCTGTCACCAAGCTACTTATTCAGGCACCTGCGTTTGCAGTCAGGAAAATCCTGTAACTGCTAAATAAATCTTGCGCAGAGTTGAACTGAACTTGATGCAATAATGCCCATATAAGGCCACAGGGATTGCTTGAATGGCAATGATAGATTGACCATTGTAAGACTTTGTACGATTTCATAATGTCATCGGTACAGAACAGCTTGGAGAGCGGTGAGGAGGAAGACGAGATGGATGAGCATCTCGACCAATATTCCGAGCTCAAGGGGGAGGACTACGAGGAGTTTGATCATGTAGACCAATCCTCCTTTGAAGCCTCCGACATTCACTACCCATCGGAAGCTGAAGATGAGCAAGGGTCACTACAAGAGTCGTATGAGCACGAGCACAGTTCCGCCCGCGCCACAACCGATTCGGAAGAGACGAAATACATGAACCACCTCAACCAACTTCTCAACCTCCAAGAGCTCATTGATGCTTTACCTCCCGACATTGGAGAACCTTTGCAAGAGTTTTGGATGGAAATGGAGAGGAATTATGCGATGACCAACTTGGAGTGTTTGGAGGGTATAGAAAGATGTCATCAGGATTTGCTAGAGTATTCTGACAGGTTTCGCAAGGAGTACTTAGAATTACTGGAGGGTCCCGATTACAGAATGAAGATCATCACCTCCACGAAATCTGACTTTAATCGCGTTCGGTATTCCACCCGGAACGATGAAAGATTCAAAGCATTACTCCAAAAGAGAATTACAGAGCTCATCCTCCAATTGGAGGGCGTCACCGAGCAAAAGTATTCTAGGGCGAAGGCCGACGCGTATAAACTGCTCACAAAAGAATTTCTAAGCGTCGAGTCCGAGAAGATGGCAGCATTATTCGGGTCTTTACTTCAAGCGCAAACTAATCGCTTTGTGGACACCGTCAAGTTCATCAATGACCACTACTTCAACATTATAGCTTTCGGCTTAAACGTTCCAAATCAAGTTGCGTGGAAGACGTTAGCGGATATCAGTCTCCTGGATGAAGGTCTTCTCGCCAAGTATCTCGAGGAACTGGAAAAGTGTCACTCAAACCGGGATCCACAGCACGTTCACTGCCTCCCCGGCATTTGGCGAGATGACGGTGTTCTCAGGTTCATTAAAGGTGACGGAGACAAGACTCACAGCAGCAGTTCCACGAGCTGTAGCGACGTTTGCATTTGTGAGGATGATCAAGGGGCGGCTGTAGTTTGCGAGTGCGATGATAAGAACGAGAATGCCGACGAGTATGACTCCAAATGTCGTTTGCTCGACGATGGCGAATATGCCGGGGAAGGAGACCAAGAAATGTTGAAGCATCACTGCAAAATGCGCGGAGAGATGAAGCAGTCCTTCCGGTTTGACACGGAAGAATTTTATGGAGAAGGAGAGACCGATGCTTGGCTCACAACGGCTCAGACAGGTGAAACGGAGAGTGTGTCAGAAGGGCCAGAGGAGGAAACGGAACACGTTCACATGACCAGTGACCAGCAAGAGAAAGAAGGCATGAAGCGTAACAGCCACCCGAGAAATACTGATCCGTCTAAAGTGGATGGAGGAACAAAGGACGCCAAAAAGGACGCAACGCATCGCAAGTCTCGTCAAATCCAAGACACAGGTCGTGGGGATAAGAATGGGGCTAAAGGTAAAAACGGGAAAACTGGAAATGATCAGCAGCAACAACGTCAACGAAAGTCAATCGGATTTGCTGAGCGAGAAGGTGAGGTCGAGGAGGAGGAACACGGAGACGAAGAAGAGGGATCTGAAGAGACTTTATCGTCCCACCTTGAGGGAGCGGAGGAAGGAAATGAAACCGAGCTGGATTTGGAGGACAGCTGCAGGGAAAGTCTGATGTCGAGACAGAGAGAGGGTTTGTACGCAGAATTTGGAGGGGAAGATAACTGGGATCCGTGTGGACATCGAGGTGAAGGAAGTTGGAGGGGAAGCAAGGCTAGCTCTGTGAAGGGGCGGGGCACCCTTAACTTTGACGAGAATGACTATCTCATTGACGACCTTTACTGGGACAGTGAGTCCTCCAAACAAGGATTATCGGGTAGTGACGGACAGGGAAAGGGTGAAGGGCATCTTTCGTTGGAAATGGGGAGCGAGAACTATCCATACGAAGACGAGGAATACTACGACGAAGAAGATGTCTTTTATCTTCAAGCAGATTTCTTTGAGAAAGACAACCTGAAGGGGAGGGGGAAGAGCGGGCTTCCTGGAAATGGTTGTCCAGTTGAAAATCCAAACTTGCACTATTTCATATTCGGAGAAGACAAGCGTGAAGACCAAGAGCAAACACTTATTCAGAAACTATTAAATAGACATTTGGCCACCAATAATATTAACTCGAAAGGTGAGGACATGTTAGAGGAGGAGGATTGGCTTCAAAATGAGGAAAGCATTGAAAATAGGAGTGGCATTCGAGCTCCAACCCCTTCCATGGAGAGTGCTACCAACAACCTGCCGTCGTTGAGTGCCACAGAACCACAAACAGTCCATACAGATGCGTCATTGAAGGAGCAGGATGAGCCTTCACAAAATTTGAACATGAATGGCGTGCCTGCTACGGAGCCAAAGATGGAGGTGTCGGTTGATAATTTCCCGGTGGGGTACAAACGTCCACTTATAGCAGGTTTGGAGACTCAACAAGACGAAATTTGGCACGGGTTCGTTGGAACTTTTAAAGAGGCGAAAGTTAATATAGCAAAGGTAGTCAGCAATAATTAACAAACAACATTGGAACAATTTAGCTCATAAGAAAAGACACGTTTTTTCCAGGTTCAAAAAGCCGTAAAAGATGCCATATCTCAAGGTTACCCGTTGGAGCGCAAAAAGAAAATGCAGTCAAAATCGTTAGCAGTTTCCTTTCAATTGATGGACGGCGAAGATTCAGACTTCAATTACGGACCGCCTCTAACAGATAGCTCGGAACTTGCCAACGATGACGTTATGGACTTGTTCGAACTTGGGCAGAAACTGGTAATGGCAGTATGTTATGGTTATGGGGTGATATATGTACTAGACTCATTTTCATCAAAATTGGATTAGATTTCGGATGGCATGCAACCAACCCCCGAGGGAGATGAGTATGATGAAGATTTAGATTTTACGAAATCTGCAAACGACACAGCACAAGGCACAGGGCTAGAAAATAAAGCACCACCAGTGAAAAAAGACCCTTCACTGGATCTCTTGAGTGCAAGTAATCGTGCAAACTCGGAACAAGGCCAGGACCTTATGTACTACGAATGGAGGGCAAAATTACTACAAAGAACACCGGCTCGGTTGGATTTGCTTGATCCGTTTCAAGGAGAGGATGCAGAGATGCTAAAGAGGAAGAGGAAATTAGCCGAGATTCTGAGTGAGGATGATCTTCCTCATGTGCGGGAAATCAAGTCCAAGCTGAAGACAAAGTTACAGAACTGGGAAAAGGCTCTGGAACTAGAAGGTGGTAATAATGACAATCGTGGTCACATTATGGTATTCATGTTTAAATGAAATTAAATATGAGCTTATGAAATCACAGTGGAACGTCTGCAAAGGTATATTGCTGCGATTGATGCGAGAGCTAACGAGGAACTGCGCCTCTTCAAGGAGCTTCCGCTGCAAGTTTGGGAAGCAGCGAAAGTGAATGCTTCTCATATTTATATTGATGACCTAAAAAGGTGAAGAAACATATTCTGCGAGCTCCTTTCAGTTTTTGATCAATTTGTTAAAATGTTAATAATTTTCACATCTGCGTTGTTTGATTCCCAATGAAAAGGGATGCAGAAATTGGAGAGGTGTTCAGAAGTGCTGTCGATTCGAGTAGTTTGCTTTACGGAGACTTTTGGATAAATCGCTGGGATCTTATGCTCAAACTGTCTGGAAAAGAGCCTCCAATTCCTCTAGACTACCCTGAAGAATTATTGATCCGTACGGCTGAGAGGAACACCTGGTCTTCGCTGGATGACTTTGAGGAATAGAGATGATGAAGTGTTGAAATGATGACTCCCGAAGCTATATACAGGCTATGCAGAAATAGTGCACAACAAGTTGATTCAAATGAGGTTACACTATAGCATAGAGTTTAAAATGTTAAAATGCATCAATCTTTAATCCGTCTGTGTATCACGTAACATTCACCGGTCATTACCGGTCATAAATGTAGACGTTGAAATGTCTGTGCTCATTGAAAAGTGAACAATGTTGCGCAAAAATATTAGTATGACATGATTTTTTTGTGTTTGGTACTTATGGAGAAGCATTCATCCTTTGTAGACATTTTTCGTGTTTTGAGTTTTCCTTTTGCTGTCATTTTCATAATATATCATTTCCTACACTGACGGCAGTAATTTTCAGAGCGATACACTGGTAACAAGAATTACAAACCCTGTATACTCGCCACCTACTGACCCAATTTTTGCATCTATCATGCATCCATCAAGATCCTCGAGATGGCTTGAGATGTGTTCTCTCCAGATGCAAATAAAGAATCATGTAGGTAATGACCCGTCGGGTCATCCGATGGCTAATACGATAGCGCCGGACTTTAGACATCGGACTCGTTCGGCTGCCAATTTGTCGTCAGTCAATAATAGATACAGCGAAACTTGCAACAGTTGCTGCGCAAAATTGAATGTCCAAGTCAAGGAACCTGGTGGTGGTTCTCGAATACATGTTATAAACTTAATTTATTGGCCAATATTCACTTTTCATGCACACACTGCGTTAATACATTGTATGAGCTATTCGAAACGAATTATTTGCGACGTATGTACCTGATTTTCTTGATTACCAACTTGTAACCAAGAAAAAAGAAGACGTCACTTGTTGACAAAAGTGACATTGTGTTGTGACACTCATTCCTGACAAAATATAACCTGTACGACATGCTTCTATACAGTACAGACGAACGGAACGGATACATCAAGTGCAAAGATTGTTCATTGTTTACAAATTGTATGTAAATATGAACAGTTTCTCTGCAATGAGTTCGAACGATGAGGTGAGAGGAGTAATTATGTCCACCATGTCAAACACCTCAACTTTTGTGAACGTACCAGAAGGTTCACTTACAGCGGAAACTGGGGAGCTGTCCCCGGAAAATCAAAATGAAGACCGTGGGGACTTTCGTGCGCTTGTCATTGATGAAAGTCCACCCGGTCATGAAAGTTTCAATGCTGATGAAGACGACGCGGATGAGACTCAAGAATTTGACGTTGAGATTTGCGGCAGAATTTTGAAGGTCTCGAGCAGGCCCTGAAAACTGTTCATATGGATGAAGCAACGGGATTCTCTGTGAAGTACAAATGTTGGTCTGCTTGTAAACTAGAGCTGTATCTGCTTTATCATTGTAGTGTGAGTTATTATGATAATTACAAAATTGGTTGTGTTTCAGGTACGCCGTGTTGTCCGCAAATGACAGCGATTCCAGACTTTGGACTCGACGCCCTGCACATGGGTGTCCCAACTTGGAGACTTGACGTAGTCTCAAAAGCAGGATGTTTCTGTTGCTTTCTTCCGAGGTCATGGTCATGGCAGTCAATCACATTGGAACAAGATGGTGTGGAATTCTTAAATTTCGTTTACCGACCTCATTTGTGGTTCTGCGGAGGAAAGCAGGTAGAATTTCACTTTGATCATTGCCACTGACTTATTGACAACGGACATTAAATATTGTATTATGTACTTGTCATTAAATCAATAAGTGTATGCAATTTAAATGCAGAAAAACGCTGTTGACATCTACATGCCTCTTCGGAATGAACGCATTGGACTGATCAAGTATGGCAGTAAATATGAAGAGGCAGCAATTATGACAGACTACCTTCGAAAGTCATATCTGCTCACTAAAATTAAGGACAACTCATCAATTGCCATGCATGTAATTGATGCATAAGACAGTTAGTCTACTTAATGCTGCATGAGCAAATCAGTGTTAAAATCTTGCTGCAACGCAGTGTATACCTGTTTCAGATATCTGATCGCATCGGCATTCCACTTGCATTGGCACAAGCGACAAAGGGTTTTAGATA
>JAHZMW010004752.1:0-10468 GCA_027743745.1 Alloscopus bannaensis
TTACTAAGTAAGCCTTCTCTTTATGCTGACAAACATACGTAACTTCTCAAGAATTATTATGCCTGCAAATAAATGGAGTCCGTGTTTTCCATCGTCTTACGTAACCTTTTACCCCTTCAAATCTTGGTATTTATGATAATCACAGATTCATCATATGTCAAACCTAGCTGGATCGTGGAAAGGCATGTACATGAATGCGTACAAAGTGTGAAATGTAATATGTACTTCTATCCTGCAGAAAATTCACACTTCTTCATTTGCGTTAAGCGTTTACATAATCTTACACGTTAGACTTGTTTTGAAAGAGTGTTCAGCAAAATGAAACCAGTTTTTCTAGCGTCAATCTTTCTACTATGGAGTTCCGGCTGGGTTTCCAGACTACAATGCACAATGGGCGTAGAGGTAATATTTAATAAACTTTCTCTAACCAAAGACACGTTTAAAAATTGCTTAATTTTTGATTAAATCTGGTGTTTTAGGGCATGATTGTAATTAATCGAGAAAATGTTGGAGTATGGTTCAACTATACAAACTGCCACGATGACCACGGGGTGGATTACAATTGCACGAGCCAGGAACTTCGGGAGATGATCACCTTAGTTGACACGAGATTCAGTAAGATTATGATCGATGTACCACCCTCTTTGAAAAAACGTAAGCATCTTAATCACCCAACAGCAACCTCATGGAATGCTTCGTACAAAATTTATATTTAGGTATAAATTTGCTAATTGTCAATTTCTGAACGTTATCAATCAGTCCCACCAGAAGACTCAGATGAAAGTCACAGTCGAATTCTTCTCCCTTCCTTGATAGCTGAGTACAACAAAGCCAACATAAAAAACAAACAAACATCGATGAAAGTAACAGTCACATTCAAGATGCCCCCAAGACCAAGCACTTACAGTTACGGGTGGTCGACCACACGAGGTCAAATTCAGTCAGCAACGTCCAACGTGACAAGCTTCGAAGTTGCCAAATTCATGGCCGACAAGGCGAACGCCATTTTTCCCGAGACGGTGTCCACCCTCCTTCTACTTCGTGGAAGCGATGACTTTTTTCGAGCACACGCTGCAAGTCGATTAACGTCAAGGGATACGAATCCCACTGCAACGGAGCTTAAAACCGCTCGCGAAATGCTGAACTCGACGAGTGCGAATTATGCACTGGGCACCGTTATGTCGGTGGATGAATGTGGCAAGTTTCGAGGGACTGTTTCACAATATGCCAGAGATCTGATGCCGTACGTAGACGTCATAGTGCTTCCACTAACACTACCGGAAGTTAGCTATTATTTCCAGATACAACACAAGTTGAATGCAGAAACTGAGCACAAAGCGCTGGTGGCACGGTTTGAAGACTGCGAGCGGAGGCTGAGGACGATATCACCTTCCGTGAAAGTGATTCCTTTTGTGCTGTGCAGCGCTCACAAGTTCCAGTCTTTCTCTGTCGTTCTCCAGTGCTGGAAGATGATGAGCGATTGGGCTCAGGAGAGTGGGAGGGAGGTCATCATGTTTGAGGCGTTTGACAACTACGAAGCAATCCTGGAAATGTTTGGAATGTATAACTATGGCAGTAGACCTTTCAGGAGTATGGGGTGGTGGCAGCTCAAAAGAGCTCTGCCTGGCTCGAGTGGAGTCTCTCAAATTACTCAGAGCTCGTTTCTGGAGAAAGCTCAAAGTATGTGATTCCACAATATTGATGAATGCAATGGTAACATAATGTAATTTTGTCGTACGCTTGTATGACCTTGCAGGTTCTTTGTCAGATCTGGAAGGAGAAGCCAGGAAAATTGCAAAGGATGATGTACGTTACTCTTGATAACAGGCAATCTCTCATGATAACATTGTGAATCGCTTATTCAAACTTCACTGCTTACAACAGGAAATCGAGGACTGTGCCACTGAGAGCCCGTTCTCTCATTGGAACAGGGACCTTATGGGCGTAAGTTTTAAGCCTTATGTCCGGTATTTTCAAAACGATGGGAATACTTCATACACTTCTGGAGAACTGAGCGCCATGGTGAAAGTAATTGGTACAAGATTCAAAACAGTCATTCTAGACCGAGAAGGAATTGACCTGGTCTCAGACAGTGAGTATCGTGCCCTCAGTAAGCTACACAACAAAGCAACTTTGTCATATTTTCTTGTTTATGAAAAATAAATATTTTTACGGTCACCCTTCTTTACTCTTGTGTGGCCCAGTCGATCAGTTTAACTCGACGTCGCAACTGACCCCAAATTCCGTGAGACTGCCCTTTGTTGTCGGAGAGTACAACAAAGTCCGTCGTGCCGACAGCGGAGGAGTGGTTATGAATGCCTGGATGAGAAGTCCGGGAGGTGACGTCAGCACACTTGTGTATCATGCCGAATCCGTCAATCGTTTATACGGGGACACCATTACAGGAATCCTGCTGATCCAGTCAGGGTCTTTTTCTCCGGTCTTTTATTCCGGCAGTATACAAGTAGCTGAGACCAAGGCAAATGTTGTTCGAACCAGCGGACTCGTCGTCGGCTTCTACTTTGACATTGATACCTGCGGCGGCTTTCGAGGACCTATCAAACCAAACACGGCAGCGAGAAAATTAGTGGATCTCGCGGATGTTCTTTTTATAGAATTAGGAAATGAGCCCAGCACTTACGGCATGGATGTTCGAACCACTCAGCACATGCGAATCAGCCAGTTTGAGGATTGTGAGGGAAAGCTGAAGCGGCTCAAACCAGAGATTGAAGTTGTGCCGCAAATATCTTGTGGCAATTCTGTGTTAGTTGGAGTTTCGTCGATGGATTGCTGGAGAGGCTACGCAAAGTGGGCGGAGGAAAGTGGTCGCAAAGTCATTATGGGCTATGCCATGGATCNTGGAGAGGCTACGCAAAGTGGGCGGAGGAAAGTGGTCGCAAAGTCATTATGGGCTATGCCATGGATCAGCCAACTAGGAGGGTGTACGAAGGATGGTGGCAGCTGAAGGATTTGGCAACGGTCAATATAACCGAGGCGTCATTCATTGAAAAATTTCAGAGTAAGAAATTTTAATGTTTTGTATGATGAGGTTTGTCCTCCAGCGGAAAACAGAAAGAAAGTTCAAATGTATACATATTCTTTTTACAGAGACGAGCAACTGTACGAGTTCGCTTTCCCCAGAATATCCAAAAGAGCCAGCCCTATGTGGTACGTATAATGACATGGAAACGACAGTTGGCGAAAGTCCTGGAGAAAGTAGCAGCCCAGCCGTGGTTGGATTATCGATATTCTGTGTACTCCTTCTCATTGTGATTGCAGTATTGCTGTTAAAAATGTACAGACCAAGACGAGGTGGCAATAATTACCATTATATTTGTAGGTATGATACTACCCCGGAAACGTAAATACGAGAGATAAGTTTTTTATGTGAAGTCCAAAGATTTTGATTAATGTAAGCGGGATTTAAGGAAGGAGTCTGTGATAGTCGCAGTCGTTACATCATAAAAATAAATCATTGTTAACAGTTTGAATGTTTTGTCCCCATGTATGTATTTTATCTTCAGGAGCTCGTAGATGCATTGATTTTATACGTTCTTCTCACATTAAATAGAATTATTTGATTGCGAATTGCAGATAAAGTACAACATGTATCACTGTATATTATGTGTGATCAAGTTCCAGGATAAGATAACATGCAATTCCAAGCTTCAAATGAAAACAAACAGTTTACGCAGTAAGCTCGATGAAACAACATGTATCAGTGTATCACTGTATATTATGTGTGATCAAGTTCCAGGATAAGATAACATGCAATTCCAAGCTTCAAATGAAAACAAACAGTTTACGCAGTAAGCTCGATGAGAATAGATACCAATAATAATATGTCTCGACATGTTGGCACTTTAGCTTTACTTATTTGAAGGAACAACAGCGAAACCAATGAATGGAGTCCGGATGCTTATCAGCAGCAGGAAAACATTTTGATGATGTGGAATTTTATCAGCTTCCTCGTATTATCCATGTAGAAGTTACATGAGAAAGGAAATTGACTCTGAGTGAGAACAAGGAATTTCAAAGTCCGCTTCAGGTCTACCTCATTCTCACACTTTATAGACCGCCATTTCAGTCCAGGAGACTGTTATTTTCAATTCCATTGCTTTATAAACCAAGCCAGGGAAGGCGGAACAATAACGTTCCAAATATAAGGCAATCATGAATTTATGAACTACTCAAGTGTCCAATATGCTTGAAAATCCCAGGCGACGATATTTTCCAGTGCAGAAGCGGCCACATGTTATGCGGCGAATGTATCATCACCGTTGACACCTGTCCTCAGTGCCGCAACCCGCTGTATGAGGAGGATCGAATTCGAAATCTAATGTTAGAAAGTGTTATGGACACGATGCAGTTTCCTTGCTATAATAAGGATGCTGGTTGTGAGAAAAAGTATTCCAAGGAAGGATTTACGTCATCACAGTGACGTCACTTGTGAATACAACAAGTACTCATATTATTAACAATCTTAATTTTTATTCTTTACATTGAATTCTAAGTTCTTTTATGCTCACACATTCAATCTAATTTTTTAGGACAAACTCAATGCAGCTATGCCATGCTATTGGGTACGAACAATGCGAGTTTAGGTGGAACACCAACCAACTTGACCACTTACTCAAACACTTCGAGACCGACCATGACGTCATCGTTAAGGAAGGCCAGGCACTTGAAGTTTTATTACACAACTTTGCCGACACGACTACTTTAGGAGTTAGCGGCGTGAGTTTGTGGACCCCTATAGTTTTGAAACCGAGTTTTCAAGATATCAAGCCAACATGCCTCATACTCGGATTTGTCAACGCTGATGAGCAAACCATGTCATGGTCTTGTGTTCAGTTGTGCAATTATCCGCCTAATGTACTGAATCCTCCGAAGATTTACTCAGAGTTTACGTTCAAGTCAAAATCCTACGATTCAGAGGTACTTAACTCTTCATACGAAAGAAATTTGAAGCCAATTTAAGCAGTTGTAATTGCTGTATTAATTTAATGCTTCAGATTGGAGACATCACTTGGAGAACACAAGCATTTTCATTAAAAGAAGCTGACCGTGTTTCTCAATGCTCCAGTTAACAGCTATCCTCTTCCGCTCCTCAGAGAATACTACATGAAAGACAAGGCTCTTGTCCTGAACATCACATTGAGTCTGGTAGAGCCAGACGTTCCGCAAAAACGGGGCATCGTAACAATCCAGAGTGTTGAATTAAGAAAGGCTAGTCAAGCCCAGAAAGCGTCCGAGATTGACAATGAAGAAGACAAATGTGACCAATGCGAATTCAACGTGACTTGCAGCAACTGCCAGAAAGGCCCTATTCGAGGGCTACTTCATCACTGCCTCCGATGTTCAACTATTTATGAACTGTGCAACTCCTGTATGAAGGCAAGGGCTCATGCTCATCACATATTTGCCAAGATTCATGACTATGGGGAAAGAGAAACAATCATCAAGTTTCTTGCACAAATTAAGTGAGTTTTAAATACGACAATTAACACCTTAATTACTTCGACTTTTCCGAAACAATGCGTCTCGTTTCTTGACAGAAAATTGAGACAGGACATGGCTGCAAAATCTAATTGTAAGTTTTTAGTAAACTTGTGGCACGGGTTTGTTTGTCAGTACTATTAGTTCGTGACAGATTGGTGTATTTAAAAAAGTGGCTTTAATTATCATACTTATACTTATCTATTCATTTAAGGTGATAAGAGCGAACCCAGTAAAGCTAAGGACGAAGTAGAACAATCAACAACTTTTGAACCAATGCCATCAAAAAACATTCCAGAAACGGCACCAGACAATATTTTAACAGCCAAACTAGAACCAAGCTCCGATTATAAGTCAACAATGCCGTCCTCCAAAATTATATCAATTCCTTCAGAAACAAAGTACGGTGATACCTTCAACACCGATTCTGCTTCATCTGAAACAAAAAAGAGTGTCTCAAAAATCGATCCAGTTCTGTCCACTATCCCTGAATTTAAACCCGAATTAGCCCCACCAATACCGAAAACAACACCGCCCACCAACATTGAGACAGTTTCACCAAAGTTCGAATTAACTCCAGTCGAGATTACGTCACATTCATCCAGCGTCGAAGCATCCAAGAATGATTCCATTTCCGTAAAGATTGCTTCCCTGATGAAAAACTTTGAGCAGACCGAATCAAAACCTAAAGGAATTCCAACGTTTATGATTAAGTTTCCACCAACAAGGCCAAAGGTGGAGCCAATTTTTTCAGCAGTCGATTTAAACAAAACCGAGAGTAATTCAGCGAGTTCGTTGAGTGAGTTGATGGGCACAGAGTGCACCACGTGTAAGGCGCCTATAGGAGAAAGTCCTTTGCACAAATGTATTCAATGCATTGACTATTACCTGTGCGATAATTGCATGGAGGCAAACTCGCATCCGGAACACTTATTCCTGTACATTCAATCGCAGGACATTCATGAGAAACTAAAAGGCGATGGGTATTTTTTTAAAAAATCAATCTAGCTTTCTCTTTATTTTTAAAACTTTTAACCATAAGCTTACCATGTGTTGCAAATATTGATGTCGTTTTTAGCATTACCCCAATTTTGAACCAAGACACAATGAGTGGTGAGAAAATCTATTGGTTCAAAGATAAACATTTGTATATATGCAATCGATGCTGGATATGAAGATTTAACTTTTAAACGTTTGGCAGGACTAAAGAAACGAGTAGAAAGGATCCCACTTCACAAGGCTAGACAAGACCTGTATTTTGCAAATGTTGTTTGTAACTCTTGCAATGCTCCAGTTCTTGGCACCCAATTCAGGTGCTTGCGCTGCAGAGGGATTGAGCTGTGCAGTGTATGCGTGGGGAAGGCGGATTCTCATGAGCACAAAGTATTTGCAGTAGCTCGTAATTCTAAGGAAAGAATGCTACTAGTCTTATGGATTGAAGTGTGGTACGACAAAGCTAATTTAATAGAATGCGAATTATACGTGAATGTAAATCCCCTCTTGTGCATGGTTAACAGGATGTTTTTGTCTTTTTCTTATAGTGAGCCAGCAAATCTTTTGATGTAATGAAAAACAACGCTTTTATAATTGAAAATTGGACATGTCAAAATTCGTTTTTTTGTATTGCAACAACCAGCTCATACCCATTCTTCAAGTAGTCAAGCGGTAGTCATACTTAAGCTTTTATAGCGTGTCACCATAATTTGCTGAAGTGTTCAGCGATCAATAAATGTATATAAATGTATATACATAATAAATGGAAAAGGTACAGTCATTTTAGGAAAACTACTTGTTAGGAGCCTTGTCTGTAACTTCGGGTAGAATAGAGGATAGTCTTGGCTAGCATGATAACAGATGTTATGGGCGTCATACAATACATCATTCGATCATTGATACCGTTATAAAACTGTGTGACAATAATGCACGTCGAGAGTGGCGGTAACCGTTATATGACAGCAAGATTGACTTGCAAATAGATTCCATAACAGTTCTCTCGTGAAAGAGATAAACAATGCAATCTAAAGATAGTCCAGCAGTACACTATAAAAGAGGATGTTGGTAAAGCCAAACTTTTGGAAATTGTGACAAGGCTTTGCTAACGTTATCTTGGACAGAAACGAGAATAGTTGCGAAATGAAGAATCTTTTAAATTGTGTTGCTCCGGCTGTCGTTGTCCTTTCTTCTGTTTTACTTTGCAGCTCTCAAACCATCCAGTTTTTCGAACACTCTGATTTTCAAGGTAATTACAACAAGCCCAGGAAAAAAACAGCGGAATGGTTACAATTTGCAAACTCAGTAGTGAAATAACGTTTGGTGTAAATTTTATTCAGGTTTTCAGCACAAAGTGACTCCAGAACAGAAGCAGAAATGCTACAACTTGCCGGCCCATTGGAGCAGTAGAATTTCCTCCATTGATACTCACGGCTTTTGTCTGTATGTCTACCGGGAACAGTCGTGTTCTGGAGTGGCACACAGAATTGCGCCAGGCACTGCCGGACATCATGACCTGCAAATAGTTAACCTTAATGACGCAATTGGCTCCTTCGAAATTTGCTCGGATAGCACAGGAGTGGTTCGTCGTAATGAAAAGGAACCGTGCTTGGTCACTGTGCAAACGTAGTTTTTTCTTGCTATAAAATCCTTTTTATAGTTCATCGAGTTTGCTGTTTCAACATTTCTTCTTATGGGTTCACGGGGTTATGTATAAAATGCGTCAAGCAGTGCAAAAATGTAAATTGATAAATCGGGAGGGAAATGACATGTTTTGTATTTTTGGTTTTGAGTTTCAGACCTTGTTTTATTTGTACAAAATTATGTACACTGATTCGCAGTAGCCACCATAATAGCACAACGCACGCATCCAGAAGCTGCTTGTAATCAAAAATTAAAAGCACACGCATTTTAATACAATTGTTATGTGAAATTAATCACGGCAAATTGGCGTATTTAAAATCATACTTATAATTTTGACTTATCGTTCACTCACGGTATACAGGCAACAATCACAAAACAAAATTTCCATACTATTTAGTAATGCTATTATTTCAGTTGTTCATCTAGAATCCACTGATTATCATTGCTGTGAGAACTTCTGGTCATAAGTTCACACATAATACGCTTTCGTCACAGATTAACCGTGCGTATTAAGATACCGACATACTGTATGTCAAAATCATGATGGGAGGTGGAATAGTCATTACAACCATTACATAACTCAACATAAAACTGGGTTTCTACAAAGTGACTCAATTACAACAAAAGCAAACCCCGTAATTTTCCATGAAATTAGATGTGTTTATTATTTTTTCTCCAAAGATCAATTGAATTAAAAGATGATATCTCATATACACATTTGAAGAGGAATACTGATGTGTAACAGGAACAATGCAAGTACGACGTAAGTAATTTGCCCCACTTGTCATAAACGCTAACGGTGAAACACATTATCGTAAACAAATGGCAGATTTGTTGCACTGCGTAGTAATCCTCAGGAACTGTTTACAAAGAGTGCATCTCTACGTTTCTGAGCAAAATTTGTTTTTGTATTCTCCACAGAGCCTCTAGTCACATTTCTAATAATGTAACGTCTGTACACAACGTTAAGAGCTAAACACGCACACGTCAAAAGCCTGTGAAACACGCAACAGTCATCATATAACGTCAGCAATGCAGTTGTCAGAACAATATTTTAAAGTTCACTCTGAAAACTATCTTTGGTACGAGATTATTTTTGTTTTAAAGAGATTTCAGTTGAATTTTGGACAGTAGTCGGTGTCCAGCAAAACAATCATAATTGTGCTACGTATCATCTTCATACAAGTATTTTGACTGTAGCGTAACTTTTATACGTGCAGTAGTTGCTTATATGCTATTTGCAAGACCAAGCTTGCCAGTGAACAGCACAGTGAGTTTGAAAGGAGGATGGAGCCAAAAGTGTTTTTAATACTGAGGTTTGAGAGTAAAGCCTTTATATTAAAACTTGAAACAATTTTTGCGATATACAACCCACATAGGTTTCTTGTAATTTATGTATCTGTATGTTTTACATGAGCATTTTTTAATTAATTCAAAATCTTCAAATCCCAAATGAGCAGTGTTTACTACTTCCAATAAACTGTTCATCATTCATTCAAAACTGAATATATGTTAGAAGTTTATCTGGCATTTTTCTCAATCTGCACAAAACAGTTTTACTTAAGGTCAGCATTATTTATGTATATGAAAGCAGTATTCTCTGTATTTTGTTTACCAAGCAATCAATATAAACAAGTTTTTGCATTGGGAAGGAAATGTGATGAATATAAATATCGACAAAAAGCATAAGTATACTGGTTACAGTACAGTTCATCACTGCATATGTAGTAATGGATGACCTGTGACATTTTGTGGATTTGTGAGCTCTAAAACGGGAGAACTAGTCGTAAGAGGTGTAGTCAGCATCATGTATATGTATTTATGTTTAATCTATCAAACTTTTGAACTGGACTTGCGTTAAAATGTTTGCATCGAGTATTTGAGGGGATTGATCGTGTCTTTTAGTGATAGGCAAAGTTCAATATTTTCAGCTAGAGACTATTCATGGGACAACTTCCAAACGAGTACTTTGTACGAAAAACGTCTTGTTTGGAACACTCTATTTCTTAAATGCAACATTAGAAAACCCCAAATTTTTCTGAACTTAAACAAGATAAACATTCTGAAAATTTTGCAGTTGATAAGGTAGCATTCGGACGATGTTGGTGTTCCTCACAGTAACCGCTGCGGTCATCCTGGTGTTTTGGTTCATCGTCAAAAAGGACAGCAGGATTTTCAACATAGTCGAACAGTACAGCCATATGCCAGGGGGCGTACCAATTTTGGGCCATGCTTGGAAACTTTTTGTACCACACGACAGTAGGTATCTTAATTGTAAGAATTATACATCTCTGCTTTTCAAGAGTTATTTTCAATGAGTAATTGTTCCTCATAA
>JAHZMW010004753.1:0-13636 GCA_027743745.1 Alloscopus bannaensis
ATGATGTTGTTGGTGAGTCATTCTTTCACAATCGGATTGCAGCAATTCATCAGGCTTACTATGCTTGGCTGACTTGATCCCAACTTTAGGAGTGTAATTGTTGGTCGACGGACCGCTTCCACTGGCACCACCGGTGGCTGCTTCAAAAATCCGTTTCCTTTCTGCAACAGACACTCCATTATTTATCTCTGAGGAAGGATTTGCTGATTGATTATTGCATCCATCCCCGTTGACGGTATTTTGAGTTGGGCCACCACCAGCAGCCGTTGGAAAAGTTTGCAGAAACCAACCGCTGTCGACGATTTCTCTTTTCTCGCTTTTTGCTCGAGAGTATCGAGGCACACCTCCGGAAAACGTGGTGGAAACTCTTCCGCTACAACTGTCGCTACTACTTTCCACAACTCCTTTATCTCGGGTGGTGGTGGTAGTGGATTGTACGCTTCTGGGGAAGAATGAAAGCTCGTGTGTCGTGGAGTGAGGCTTATCTCCGCTAGAGTGATTTATGCCTGTCAACGGCGCAGATTGTCCTGCCTCATTAAGAAAAGGTCGTCTTCTCTGATTTGCGTGTGTTTCTCTTCCAGCTCCGACTAGTCCTTGTTTTCGTCCTCCTCCTGTGGAGGGAGACGGGTGCGAGGATCGAGGAGCTGGCAGGTTTTCATACATTCCAGAGCTGGCAGAGTTGATGCCAAAGTTATAACTCATTTCCTTAAGTCCTCCTCTCCGTTAATTAGCACCTCACAAACAAACTTTCATCTTTTCAAGATCTCTCATGTCTCTTTCATGCTTTTATATCCTGTCTTTTCATGCTATCGTATGTGCAGCCCCATCCAACCAGTCGTCATTTGATTAAACATTAAAACTTTTTCCCAATTACTGGGCCACAAGGCGTCGCAAATGACAATTCAGAAGAGCGTAGGATATGTATGTATGTATACAAAGTTTTCAACCGCGTCGTTCGCTTACTTTTCTTCATCCACACATCAAATCAGCGAAAGTTCAGGGAGAAGCAACACACACATCACTACAGTGTGCAGTAGTTGTCTAATTGCAGAATACCTTTGTTCTGCCCCACTCGTGTTTCGGAGTTTAGGTGATGGAATCTGAGGATAAGGGAGTAGCGGAACACGTACGACTACACTTGCCTCAACAGTCACAGTACACCGCACACATAAAGAAAACATCCGCAATAACACATTATCTTAATTACTTTTCTGCCGGTGCTTCAGCAGCGGTGTGGTTGCACACTACACACAACAGTTGGAATTACATTCAGAGAATATCTGTTTATTGCCTCGTGAAACTACGATATATATTATTACGAGTCCATTTGTGTCGTCACTTTGTGCACTCTGATAAATAAACGATCTGAAAGGAGTGTACTTTCTGACTTGTACAATTCTGGCAAGCGAAGAAGGTGAAAGGCACAAGAAAAATTGCAGATCGTACACAACAACTCAGGAATACAACTGCACAAAAATCTGCATACCTTCCCTTATTTCCTCCGTATGCAGAGTGAAAATGTCAGGAGTTTACACTGAACTCACTACACTTGACTGGTGGGATTAAAAAATGTTGCAGAGTGGAGCAATCCAACCGGCTGTCGGTAAGCATTAGCCAATAACTTTAATGATACTCCACGTCCATTCACACATCTTTAGTCTCTATTCAAGATTTTTATAGTTTTATCATTTCAGTGTGGAACTCGGAGGAATTTTTCCTTCTTGCCTCTGCAGTTTGTACACGCTCTCAATACGTTGTGCAGAAAGAGTGAAAAAAAGTCTTTTCATGCTTGCTGCAGAAGCCAACTGCATATTAAGTGAGAATGAATACGACGCACTATTTCTCCGGCTTGAGAAATTTCTCCCTATATCCTCTTTGTGGTTCTCTTGAAAAGATTGGAAGCAACTTGGATATACTCTCAGGAACTGTGTATCTCTAAACATTAAGTAACTTTCACAATAAAATTTAGCTAAAACTGATGACCGCTTTGTTGTTATCTCGAAGAAAAATGAAATTGCAAACGCAACGATACAATCTTTGTGCCTTTAAAAAAGATACGAGCTTTTCATTTCCTTCTACACAATATGCCGAGATGTATTTGATGGAAGACTGTCCTGCTACCAGCGTGGGCTACTTCCTTCCATCAATTCACGAAGATGGGGGCAACCAGTCAAAAAAGAAGACGACAGCTGGTGGTGAACCAAAAACGTACTACACTTGTTTCAGCCCTCTTTTGAATAGGGAATGATCTACTTTCTTTACGACCATGAAAATCTGTTATAAACTTGACAGGGACAAAACGCGACAAATGAATCAGATTACTACATTACCTACAAACATACTATCTATACAACTCTTTTATGGAGTGTATGAATCTAGAGGCATGTGCTTCTTCAGGTAATAAATGAATAACATTTTTATATCAAGCACATTTATTTCAGGATGAATGCAAGCAATTCAAAAATGACTGTGTAGGAACAGCTCGTGCCCACATTTTATACTCATTCGTTAATGAAATGATCATACAGAAAATTGACTGCGAAGTATGCAACATGTGAAGGCTAAATTCTGTTTTTTACACATCAACTGGGCGAAACTCTCTAGAGTGAATACCCAATTATCAAATGCTATTATATATTCCTTTGCTAACTGCACGAAGTGCGCGCGTGAAAGCTGGAAAGGTAAAGGAAACATTTCCAACTTTTTTTTAGAGAGAAAGGGAGATCGATGTTGTAAAAGTAACCCGTTTATGTATGTCGTATATACGATAAAAAATTTCGGGAGGATGCTCCCACCACACTCAAGAACAACTCTAATTTAGAGCTAGTGGAGAGAGCACATGTGTGGTATATTGTCCTTATGAGACACGTTAAAATTTTTGAAACTCTACAAAAACAAAATGTGACATTACGTGACTAAAGACTAGTATCTCTTGGTTGCCGATATTACCACAAAAATCAGTCACTCCTCCTGCCTGCCTTCCAAGAAAGTCAAGCAATGCTGTCGCATCTCTCGGCACAACAACTCAAACTCTCGTCGTAGAAAACGGAGTTTCTTGGCCTGTGGTGTGTGCAAAGAAATGATATTTTTCTCTCCGAGACGATAACGATTCTGTAACAAACATATAAACAACACGTCTCCCGCTTTCTTTGTAGCGTGATAAAAGTTCGTGGTGATGAAATTGCTGTACTTCACATTTTGAGGACAAAAATTTTGTGGGAGAGACCTAAACCCAATGTTGTAGAAAGCTACAGGCAGTACAAGTAGTACTTATAATTTTGCTGGTTGTGTAGATTGTGGAGTGGGGAAAAGTCAGGCGAAGGATACTTTGAAGATGCAGGCGAGCAACTGAAAAATGACAGTGTCAAAAGACCAAAAGTTTCCAGCAAAATATGCACATCATACATTATCTTGCAACGGGTTTTCTATTTACCAGCTTCTCCTATTGAGTTACAAAGTTTAGCTCAGGTTTTCCTCAGTAAACCCACTCATCGTAGTGGACTCGAATATCGAGAAAGCAGGAAGAAATATAGCCTGAAATCCTTCACCTTCCAAAAAACGCTCTTGCAGCTGAATCCTTCTGCAAGTAGACAGCGATTTGTGCGTTTTTGTTTTTTCTAGTTACACTTGCATATTATAAAAAGGGTATCATTCCTGGTGATGCCAATGGAAAGGCAGGAATCCTAATGTCCTTTGCAGTGCAGGAAATATAGGTTTCATCTGTACACACCAACCGCAGTGTATTCAGTGATGCATCTAAATTTTAGATCTGAAATTGCGTCCCTCTACTCAACCGTGTACGATGGAACTGCAACATCAATAATGCCTATGTTTTGGTTGGCGTTTGTGTATGGTTTTTTCATACACTTGCAAGTTTCACGATGATATCCATATCGTGCATGTAACTGCGCGTTATATATCTTTCAAAATGCGCCCACATACGACTCCCAGAAAAAGAGAGAAACTTGTAAAGATCATGTCGAAGACAAGTTCATACGACGTTGATGATGTGGATCTAGCGAAAGAGAAACGAAATTTAGAAGGAAAAATTCATCGCCCAGACGAGCAGGAATGGCATCAAGTTATGTGACATCTACATCCCATGTTTCTTCGGGGCTTAACCGAAAGAATTGTGGGAGACGAGAGAGTAATTTGTATTTCGAGTAGGAGATCTATATATTCTTCATTGAAATCAGCAAAATGAGGTGTCCTCCAACATGCAGTACGTGTACGGTGTGCTCAGCTTTCCAACAGTCCCAAACCAAAATCACCCGAAATAAAAACAAGCAAGTGAGCGCCTCAAATGTCAATTTCTACTTGATATATTGGACAGTAAAATGTGATCCATAAAATTCCTCCAATTGACTTGCAGCAGAAAATTATTCAAGAAATGGGAATGACAGTTTTTACTTGTGTCCTCTCTATGTTGGTGAAAAAACTTATCATCCTGTTAATTTTAAAGGGTCGTCTTTAAATTTTGCTCTCTCAACAAGGAGTATATATCAATCATGTCAATAATTTATTCTTTTATCATTAAACCCTAAAAATATACAGCTAAACATTTTTTACCATTCTAATTCGTAATTTTCTCTGCCAGTCTACTTGTTCTGTTTACAATCTTGATCTAGAGGTTCACAGTGGACTAGTTTGATAATATGTTTTAATAGCAGGATCTCAAAATATTGATTATACATTCTTCTCTAATCGTAAGTTCTGATTTCTAGTGCATTCGCTGGCACGGCAAATTTCTTATAATGAACTGGGCTAGCGTGAACTGCCAAAATAATTTACCAATATGTACTAAATTCCTTAACTTCCACTTCTAGCCAAAAAGGGCACAGGTCGCCCCTACATTAGTCGTGGATGTGTGTGGAAATTCGACACAATACAACGAACCTTTATTATTTAACACATACTTTGTACGTGCGCCGTGTGGGACCGGACTGGAAGGAAGTACTTACACACTCACATTTCAGTCTACAAACAGTGAATCACATTTATCGAAGAGAGTTCTCCAGTTGCGCCTCACACTTCACTTCCATTTCATAGGATTAACTCTGCATCTGTCATGTTCACGCATAGATTGTGTCACATACGCACTGAAAATCCAGGTTGTAAATCCGTATCTATATACATATGCACGTCAGCAAGGGAGACAAGCACGTGTGCTTATTACAGTAACAGGGAATACGATCCAATCCTGGTATAAAAATGGGAAACAACATTTCCTAGAAAATGGCAAATAACAAACGCGCAGAACTTCACCGAGTGAAGTGTGAACGACAGCGGAGGTATGTGTCCAAAAGAAACTCCAGTCACGCCATGGATCATAGACTATAATATGGCCCATGTTTCAAAAGTCATAACATGACGATGATGTCGGGTTTTTTGTCGCATCTTGAAGAGCACCTCCACGTTGAACTTCTCGTGAATCAGTGGAAGCATCGCATAAAATGTTATCTAATAGAAACTTCGCACAATGTGTGTAGGAGTCAAATCAAGATGGATGATACACAGAGGATAAAGACGAAGGAGGAAAAAAGTGAAATGAAAATGATAATTGCATTCCTTTCACTTTATATTTCTCTCACACTTCCTCCACACTCTTTTCCCCTTCGATCTTAATCTGTTTTAAAAACCTGACACAGCATACAACTATAAATGCTGTTTATCATGCGTATGTGAGCACAATCGCTGGAGACCTTTAAACTTCAAAAGTTTGTGTGACAAGAAAAAACTGCTTTAAAATCCTCCTTCTCATATTGTGTTTTAAATTATAGGTGGTCTATATTTACATACGTATATGATATGTTTCATGTTTTCATTGCGAAGCATGAGAGATACAAAAATTTGAGGATTCAGAGTCATAAAATATGTGATCGAGCGATAAGGAAGTGAATTTATGCCTTACAAATTTTTTGTAACCGCGTGTGGGGTGTGATAGAACTTACGGTTGGATATCAAACTAAAGGTTTTCATTAAGAACAGAAAGATTTTTCCCAGGAATGAAATTATGTGGGTTGGTTCCGATTTTTTGCATTCTTCCCAACCAAATCAGATTCCAGGACATGCAGTAGGAAACTACGCAAATATCCGTACCACACACATATGCTGACACACGAAGTTGCTGGTTGCAGAGTATTTTTGAGAGTTTGTCGTGGAGGGATTCTTATCGTTATCAATATATTGTAGCTGTCTATCCATTTCAGGTTGACAGAAGAGTATAAAAAATTGTTGATCTCGCAAAGCCTAATGTAACATCTATTTTTCTTTAGGCATTTCAACCGTCCTTCTCTTCCCTACTTATTTGATGTTTTCTATAGACGTGGATTTTTCATATAAGGGTAAGAGGAGGAGAGAGGGTTACAACATCAAGATGAAATATGCAAAGGGAAGTCAACAAATCCTGAAAAATAACGTTGCAACACATTTGCTATCTCTCTCAATCTTCCTACTGGAGACAGATTTGATATATCTTGTGTGTACGAAACGAAAGCGAGCTGGTGAAGTATTTTTGTGTGTGCATTGTGAATGAAGAATCTCTACCGTAAAGAGATGTGATGGAGCAAACACACTTACACACATTCTTCACATATCACACATAATATCCGACAAAACTACATTACACATGCCAACGATAAGACCTTATAAATAATACAAAGGTTTAGGAAAGAATCCTTCCTCCGGTTTTAGGTAGGAGCTCAGGAAAACTTTCATTAGCGGACGGAAAGTATATGCTCCATCAGGAGTTTGTGTTTTCACAAGCTTTTCAAAGGTGTTTCGTATTTATTACGGCTTTGACAATGACAGAATTTACTCAGCCTACTTCATTGGATATGTGGAATGAAGGATGAGGCATTAATACTAGGAAATCAAGTCTCTGACTAGCGAAACAGCTTCAGCATTAATAACAACACATTTGGAAAAGTTAGGCAACACGTGAAGGATGTACTAAAGAATTCAAATGCCCTTGCAACACCTAGGTAGGGGATCCTGGAAAAGAATTTCAATTTCCGCCAAGACTACATACTAACAAACCAAACGTTGTTAGGCGGTATAGGAAAAACAAAGATTATCTCAGCAGGCACATCAAGCTGCTCGGTACATTTGACCAGGATTAATTTAGAAATAACAAAAAGAGGGATTCTGGTAGATATAAATCGTATCATATTAATGTTTAGATAATTTTAATTTATGAAGTTTCCAACTTGCTATGCCATGACTATGACTGCTTACAAAAACACTAAAGTCCAGCAAGCAAACCAGGAAAGCAAGACGGTGGCACGATGCTAAAAACCCGAATATCCTTGAACATGACGAGTGTTTTATGCAATACAAGGTTTCGGTAAAGTTGTGAAACGCTGGCTCGCACACGTGATAATGGAGCATACACTGGCCCTAACCTGTATCATGCCGGCTTGCTTAACAGCCAATTAGCTGGCCTAAACTTCTTTAAGACGGGATGGATGTTTCCTCCCTGCTTGAGATTTAATTCACCAATCTTTGTGCACAAAGCAAAACTGGAATAATATGACTAGTGATGACCAAGGGCTCCATTTCATCAATCAGATTCTACCTTGTCGCTGTCTTCTCAAGGTAATTCTAATAACCATATGCCATGATGCATGATTTCTATGTTTCTATTTTTGTGACAAAAATAGAAACATAGAAATCATGCATCTAATACAGACAAAAATTTTGTCTGTATTAGAATGCAACATGCAACCGCTGAAAAACATCTCTGAATATAGGTCAAGTTTTGCATGCTAGATCTGCAATATGTAAGTGTGTTTTTGGATAAGCTTCGACTTCCAACGGCAAGACCAATCAACCTCACGGTAACAACCTCCTAAAATACTGTAATCTTCAATTGTCCATTTCCAACAACGCGAAGATTGTACGAATTTGTAAAAACAAATTTGAAGACGGATCTGTCGTTGCATGGTGTTGATATATCATACAAGTCAAAGCGAAGGATTAATGCTGAGTCTACGTGTCTGCGAATTGTCTGGAGGTTCGAATAATGGTCTATAATATGGACTCCATATCGTAGGAGGAAACAGCTAGTAGGAGGGTGTTGCATGTCTACTATTGTCTAGTTCATGTTGATGTCTTGGTCTAATGACCGGAATGGATGTAGGGTTATGTTTTGCGTGGCAGAACATGTGTAATGTGCAATAAACACCAAATACGGCTTACCTCAAGTAGGTGGATGATTTTTTGACACCAACTACTAAGGAATTGCTTGTCATCAACAGAAATTTCAAGCAACTGGCCCCGTAAAAAGTCCCAATCCAGCGACACACTCCTCAAAAAGGAAACAACTTTCTCTGCAACAATTCCGTGAAGAAAAAAATCATTTGAAATATCAGGCCTGGAATATACATACATCGTACTTTTCACTAATTGTTCTTAAACGCATGACGTATAGTTTCTTTCGCGTTGCATAACATTGCACATGAGAAAAGTGGCAATCAATATTTGATCAATAGCATCTAATACAAATATATTTTACGTAGAACAGCCTACCTTGCTCCTTCATTTTTGACAAGATTACTTTTCTGACTGCATCCATTATAGTTTTTTGTATTAATTCACAAAAAGTCTTGACTATATTTTTTAATGTCCTTCACATTCAAAAGCTGCACTTTATCACAGATTGATGTTTGCGGTGTTGACAATGTTTTTAAAATCCATGTCCACCACGAAGAAAGATATTTTTCAATTTTTTATGCTTTCCTTAACCAAAAACCACTGATAAATTGACACTTTCAATTAAGCTCACGGTTTCACTATCTGTTACCGTTTTGTACGATGATCAAATTCTTCCAGTTTGTCATACAAACCAGGACTTGTGCGCAACAGGTAAACTTGCTCGAAAATGAACTTTATGTCTGAGATCCTTGATGTTCATTAACCTACAAGTCTTTCTTTGGATCCTTTGTCTTGCAAAGTTAGCAAACCTTAATCATAATATACTGAACAATCATATCTGAATCATTGTTCGCACTACTAATAAACATTGACCACAGTATATAATTCAATGTGCTCCTCATTTTGTCTATTTGAACGCATGGCACTTCCGGTTCTCAGACTAGACATAGGCAGTCCTTGTGTGGGATATTCTCCAGCAGACAAGAGGAGTACACTTTTGTAATGCAGCCTCACAGTGGAGCAATAATACTTCGGTAATTTAGCTCAAACAGATTATCTATAGGCAAACAATAAAAGTCTTTTCAAGGCAACCGCTGCCTCAATGGAGAAGTAGTAACACCATCACAAAAAGAACAGTGTTAGGGATGTTATTATATGTTTTTGTCTTTTATCCCATCTACGGTCATGCTTTACTCTCCATGAGTTCCACACATTACAAAACGAACATAAGATTGCTTAGGTATGTACGTGCTCCAATCCTCCATTCACCTACTATTTGACTTTCAATGTTCCATCCATACAATCCACACACATGCATAAAATATGTTCACACATTTTGCTAGAGAGTTGTCTGCATCCCCCTGAGCTATCTGAGGAAACATTCATTATGATGGTGTCAAGTTTGTTTGCTTTACAAAACAGAGTTACATCCAATCTGTAATGTGTAGCGTGACAGCGAGAGCAAGTTTTTTCATAATATTAAAGAACATTTATAGCACCAGTCAATACATGTAAGATATGTTATAGATTATCTACATGTAAATATGATCAAACATGTTCCTGTCACAGATTTAGAATGAGCTGTGAAATTCTATATGCCTTAATTAGTAGGCAGTTCCTCAGATCGATCCAGCCGTACTGATTAAGAACTGATTTGCACAAATACCTTTTTGTACGTCAAAATTTAATATTATCGTGGTTCTGCCTTGTATGCAGATAGGACACGATAATACTCAACCACACTAATGTAACATAATGTTAGTCACTAACATTAGTAATGTTAAATACCTATGAACAAAGATGATGGTTTTCGCTAGGAGGCAATTGTACGCATCCTGTGATATGGAACGGAGTGACCAATGTCATACCCCGAATTTTACCTATTAATACAAAAATACGTCACAATAAACCCTGAAAATATATTTTACATACCCCTAAAATATGTATATATACAAACGGCATAAAATGACTAAATTATTAATTACGATTTATAAGTACCGTTGTCCCGAAACTTCAATTAGAAGTCGAAGTTTCAAAGAAGCTATGCATAATGATGTGCAGTAGGGTGCCTCTTGAGTTTTGAGTAATTGATATAACTTTTGAATCGGGAAGGACGTTGATTAAAATGTAAAATGCTTCGAGTGCTTTTAATAATTGAAATTAGTAACTCACCACTTTATAAGAGATGTACGAAAGAGTATGAAGCAGCAAGTACTTTTTCACTTTAACTAACCGTCTCAACTACTTTTTTGATTTTGTGCTCCGAATCTTTGCAGTGCTTCTGTGTGCGTGCGGCAAATTTTCTGTTTCCTCCAGCGTCAAATGTCGAGTCGAACAAAGTAAAGATGAAAAAAATGCATTTTGCCATTTCACTCCGTTCGTGTTTTTTTGCGAACATAAAAAGCAAAGATTTCTTGGGGGCACACAGAGATTGGAGCGAAGAACGCAAGAAAATGAAAGCTGTCGCATCACACTCAGAAAAAATGATTTGTTCCGACACGAAACAAACACACTGTAACATACTCGACAACTCACGTGTTAGATGAATGTAATTAAAAAGGGGTGTTTTTACGTTTTTTACTAACGAACAGTAGAAAGACGTTTTTTGAAGATTTTATAATCTGTTAGTTAGGAGCAACTCCTTGTTTGGAATGTGCAGAACCGATTATAATAGTCTTTTAATATTTATATCGTCTTGTGTGATGTGTAAATGAATATCTCGTCGTAAATAATAAAGTAGCTGTTACTGGATAATTGTTGGTTTTGTAAAGTGTTCGTTTGGTGCACAATTTATCGTTGGTTATCGGGCGACACCTTTGGTTTACTCTCAGGCCCCTGGGACGTTATTTGTCTTACTTGAATTCGTGGTGAGCATTACAACGTAATATTTGCATGATTGTTGATTGAGATGCGGTGTGTGTTTTTATAGAAAGGAATCCTAAACGGATAACTGATTGGATGTTTATGTTGTCAGTATGTGCTGCAGAGGCGGAGGTATATCATGGAAGTCCTCATTTCAACGGATAACAGCGTAGATAGCAAAACCAGCCTTAATTTGTGGAACCCATCGACTGGGACGAAGCTCTCTAGTTTCAGAGGACCTCCGGCGTCTCCGTCATCCCTCTCGTTTATCAGGGATGAAGGGTTTGCGGTGGTTGAAATGGGAAAGCCATTCATTCACTTTTGGCAGTATGGGACGCCCACACAGACGTCAAGAAGGATCCTATGTTCGGGAAAGCCAGGTCCGATGTGCATATCGCCGGATGGGAATTTTTTAGCGGTTGCAGTTGAAGAAAAGATAAGCATTTGGCAAGCAGCAACGGGGAGAATTGTAACTGTAATCAATTCTGCACATTATCGTCCCGTAACAGCACTGAAGTTTAATGACGATGGAACATATTTAATAAGCGGAGCCCAAGATGGGATGGTTTTAGCTTGGCAGTTTCTCGTTCTTGTGGCCGGAGTGTCATCAGTGCCATGTCATACTTGGAGTGATCACACATTGGCGGTGACAGGCATACATGTTGGAATGGGTGGTCGGAAAGCTACTATCTTTACGGTTGGCCAAGACAGGAACCTGAAAATTTATTCGCTACTTACTGGGAGCCTGTTACTTTCAGTAGGACTGCCGCAACCTCTGACGTGTGTTGTTGCTGATTCTGCGGAAGCTGGAATTTATGTTGGGGGCGTTGATGGGTCAATTTATCAAATGAAGTTGGCGTCTCCGCCTCGATCGTTAGAGCATCACATTTCTACGGACGCTTCATCTGATTTTGTATTTAAAAAGCACTGCCAAAGGTAGTTACAATTCAACATCTTGTTGACTCACTTGTTTGCATTGTAATTTTTCATCAAATTTTACATGTGTATCATTATTTAAAATTGCAGCGTGACAGCATTAGCTATGTCTGGTGATGGACTCACATTAGCATCGGGTGATGATTCTGGAAGTATTTACATTTGGGACCTGTACACTCGCCAGGCGATAAAGTCCGTTGGAAATTCCAAGATGCGCATAACAAATTTGATGTTTTGGATTGGCAACCCTGACGTCACGAAATCTGGGAAGAAGCCGACAGTGATATTTCCCGAAGTACCAAAGTTGATTGAAAGTAATGAAGAGGAGCGTCAAGATAAGGAAAAGCTCGTCGCTGTCTGGAACAGGTTTGACCAACCCTCTGAAATTGATAGTATGCAACAGCGCGGCGTTAAACGACAAATTGGAAATCTTGGTGCTTGCGCTGAAATTAATGACCTCAAAATGAGACTGACAAAATGCGAACTGGTGAATCAGAAACTTCAAGAGTTTTATGTTGACCATGTGCTTGGCACTAATACCAACACGGGTAACAAAAAACGCAAAACCTGAATGTTCGGTATTGGATATATCGAAGGGTATTTCTTAAACTTGACCACTGTGAATGTACGGCAAAGACGAGACTGCTATAATGCGACTAAGATAGTGAACGTAATGCTCAGTATGAATCAATATTTGGCTAGCAGTTCGAATACGTTAATTAATGTATTTTACCATATATCATAACAACTCTTCCGCTTACTACAATGTTTGTATAATGCTACATTAAATATTGGAGAACCTGCGAAACCCCAAGAACTATTTAATAAATACGTGTATTTGAGGCATAATAATCTGTTTTAACTGTTTTTATTTTAGCCAGCAAAAAACTATTTGTTTGCTGTATATACCTTTGAGGTGGATATTAAATTCGCATGGAACAAGGGGTGATTACATATGCAGGAACAACGGTTATCTCTTATGACTAATTGGTAGCCCAGCATAATATATGGAGCTGCGGTTGATCTAGGCCATAGCTAGGACAATTCACTGGGATTACATAAACTAGTATGATTTCATCAAGTTAAAATCATTACTCAAAAATTGATGGAATATAATCTAAAAACTGGGCAACATGTAATTATGTCCGTCAGAATATCTTATTCCCTATTTTTACAGTTAAAACCCGTTCCACATTGCGTTTACATGTACTTTACCCATTTAGTTTATGTTAATGGTTCGTAGGGTTTGAGTTTCACATTCTTCTATTTAGACTCGAATAAAATAAAATTCCACATGGATCATGTAGGACAACTAGTTAAAAATTAGTATCCAATGCATATGTTTGTATAATTGATCATGCAAATATTTCAAACCCGTCGTTTTTTGTCTTTATAGTGTATTTGGAGATGCTTTGCGCGCAGGTCTATTCGCTTTCACACCCATCTTATCTCAAACGAATAAAGAATTTTATTATGACTACGTATGACTAAACAAATTGCTAAATTCACACTCATACTAGAGTAAAAGGAGGAATGCATACGTATCTGCCTCCAAACTAATCAAATGCTCTTTCTAATCGCAAGTTTTTGGCTCGAGTACTTGTAGGTACGTATTTACAATATTAATACGGTGGAAATTTTTCTTAGAGAATGTATGTATAATCTGGAATTGACGAACATTAAA
>JAHZMW010004754.1:0-12916 GCA_027743745.1 Alloscopus bannaensis
CTTTCCTAATGGAAAAGGTTTGCCGGACACATTACTCCAGTTAGTTACATGACAAGGACCTGCTTCATGCTGCTTTAAGTGTGTAATTTAACGTTGTCGACAACTTTGTACATTTCCCGACTTTCTCCGGGGCACGTTATGAGCCTACGTAACAACATGCAAAAGATTGATAAGATTGATATACTTTCCCCAGTCGTAAAATGTCAAAAGTTCGATGATTTTAAAATATACCTCTCACATAGCAGAGGCACGACATTTATGATTATCTTCTGATAATTGAGACTGACATCAGCTTTCTGATTACAAATCTATTACTCATCTCAAAACGATGTTAATCCGTTTTTCAACAATTTTCGTCTCTATTTGCGCTCTGTCAACATTTTAATCTAGTTAGACTAAAAATCTGAAGAACGTGTGTTTCAATGTATTTTGGGTGATTTCTCAAAGCATGTTTTCCTTCCTACAACATAAAATGCCGGGTTAATCCCCTCACGCGGGGATGACGCCAGTCCGACGTGGCATTTTGGTGCGAGTAGTGCGAAAGTGTGTGCGGATCAGAAAACATGCAACAATAAAGACTGTATTAGTATCCCCACTTTCCACGCAAGATTCTCTTCTCATAAACAGATTTTCTCTTTTCTCTCCCCTTCCATTATGCTTTCCCTTCTCTTTAATACAGAGGTCGTAGAGTAAGCTTAATGTACGTGAATGTAATTCTATTTTTTCCAAAATGTGAACGAGACGGGGAAAAAATCGAGCCGAAATTGGAATATCAAAGCAATAAAGAGCGAAGGCTAATGTCATGTTATATTATGATGTTTTTTTCTACCTTTAGAAAAAAAACAACCTTTTTATATACACACTTTGAACAAAAAAACTTACACTTTATGACTACGTGATATGACGTGGAGAAAGGGAAAAGAAGAAAAGTAAATATACAAGATCACGTAATACACTGGAATGTAACAAGTTTTATGTATCATAGAATTTTGTGGTGCATGTTTGCAACACAATAGAATATAAAGTCATGGCATAGAGTTACTTTGATTTTTTTTTCACTTTTACAAAGGATTGACCCAGCGAAACCATTACTGATAGTTTGAAAAGACCACTTTCTCAAATGCAACTGCACGCCACAGTCAAATACGTGTGTATCTCACCGATACGACTTTGATGTGAAGAGTATCAGAAAGCTGGAGAAATAATCGTATTGGTAAGCCCATACTTTGTGTGTACCTTTAATAAATGTAACAACCTAGGAGGAAAGGTGGGCACGCGAAAAGTTCAACAATTGTAGGGAAAATTCAATGGGTATATTATAAACACGATTGAGCGAGTTGTTCCCTCATGTTGAAGTAGTGTATTACACAAAATGACTAGGTTTCGCTGCGTAATTTCTTGTAAAAAGTTGTAAAGCTACATGCCTATTACGGGGATTCCTGGTTAGAGCAATTACATGAGAGAGTGTCCAAGTTGAAAAACGAAAAGGAGTTCATGCATGAATTATTGGGTGTGCATGTTGTAAATGCACACATGCCCTGAGGTATTTCCCTACCTTTTGTGTGTGCAACGTGGTTCACCACAAGGAACAAACTCAAGACCGCACATTTCACCGCTTCAAGTGATGAGAGAGAAAGCTAAATGATTTTGACGTGAAAGTGTGTGGATACATTGAAAGGAGATGTGTGCAGCAGAGCGAAGCAATTTGAGGAGACGATTAGTGAAACCATAATTAATTCATTATGAATCTTTTATGAATGCGTAATATTCCTAGAGAAGAGAGAACCGCTCCGGGCACTTTCTCTCTGACGATGTGGGGGGTAGAAAGTGTATACTTACACATGTGAGCATGATAATAAAGATAATATTGAACACAATGTGCTGATTGTATTACACGAGCCCTTTTCCTCAACAGATTGAAAGAGAACACGGAGGCGTAAATGAGATTTCTCGTCGAGGAAATGATGGCGAAGAAAATTTTCCCCGTGTGAAAGTAAATCTCTGTTTTCTCCTTTCTCTCAAGCTTCATGGTGGTTGTGGTGGTGTGTGCAAAATTTTTGAGAGGGGGAATAGGAAACCTCATTCATTCTGGTTGGAGCTCTTTTAATATTCACGTGGCTAGGATATTAAGGACTCCTTGATGGGCCGTAAGAGGCGCATTACACACTCCCCGAGATCTTGTTCAAGTGGAAGCAAATTGGCGCATTAGACGCTATCACACAAGTTAATCAACTACCTTGATGAATACACTCTTTTATTTCGGGTACACCCGTATCACTTTCTTGTCGCTGATATTTTTAGTAAATAACTCGCCCTCTCGTCGTTTTGATGGTAATCTCGGAGTATTTAGTGTAGAGACAATTTTTCGAGTCCATTTATGATTTTAAATTAAAGGATCTCACACCCAAAAGTTAATGTGTTTGCGTGGCAGTATAAAGTGCGATTTTCCTCCTTTTTGATGACTCACAAACATCCCCCAGAACAGGAGATAATCCTCTGAAAAAAAGGTATCATGGTGGAGAGAAAGTTGTATTCACGAAATTTAATAGAGTTGGACAACAAGAGGATATATATACTGATAGAGTTGAGGATACTTTATGTGTATAACTCATCTCACATAAATTCAACGAAACGACCTTAATCTCACCTCGTCTAGTGTGGTCGTGTAGTGTTGTTGTGAAAAAAGAGCAATAGAGAACAAAGACAAGGCAGACAAAGAGCACTTTAGACCAGAGAGGAAAAAACGACACTTTTTTCACGCTTCCTCAAAAGCCATAATTTTGTGCATTATGTACACACAGTCATGCATCTATCTCAAAATGTGGGAGGGCAAGGGTAAAAAAAGAGTATAAAGTTGTGTATAGCTTTCTCCCTCTCGACATGAACACATATCTAATCTAAACCGCAAGCTGAAAAAAGCTTGACTTTTTATCACGGCGACAATATGCTGTAAAGTCGTATTGGAAAGGCACAACAAAAAAAATAGCAACAAAATAAGAATGGAGTAATGTCAACAGGGAAATGTGTCTTGTACGAGCTGCGAGAAGAGACACTTTCTCACTTGCCCTTGTGTTAGCTCACACTCAAAAATGCTGCCGCTAGACAAACTATCTGATGAGATTTATCCGGAGGATCATGTAGTAGGGCTTGCATGTGAGAAGTGAAATGTCGCTGACTGAACACGTTCATCCCATATAGACGATCGAGGAAAGTGTTCGTGTATAGTGTGAACACAACACGGTTTGGCTTGAGACTTGGATGCGGAATGGGTGTGCGTCAAGTGTTGCTCTGCTTATCGGTACGACGAGAGGGATGAACGGAGATGGAAACAAGTTACAGAATTCAAGTCGTATAGTAAACGGAGGAGAATTTGAATTTTTGTAACGCTCATTTATGCTTGAAATAACGCGGTTAAAGGGATTTTAAAGCGATACAAAAGTGTGACCTAATATTTTTTACAATAGCAGAATAGCAGATAGTTGGATAACTTGGCTTTAATATTTGATGTAATTACTGACTTTGATATTATCAAATTTTTGGCAAAAATTTATTACATTGATTCAGACAGAAGGCTACACCTATTATGCTTCAGCCTACTCATTATGTGGAATTATTTTATATCGACGTTTTAGCTTAAAAGGGTTAACGATTTTTAATTATGTCCAAAAATGTTATGTGTTTCATTGATGCATGTTTTTCGAAGAATACAACGGTTTACCAATTTTCAGTGCTTTTATGGTGTTTTGTGGATTTCCGCAAAACAACATTCACGCCTGAATCTCATCTCGGGCTTCTTTACGAAAACTACAATAATTTAAACCTTCTCTCCTCCGGCGGTCTTGCCTTCGTTTACAAAACGAAACACAATCAAAACGCTATATTTTAGAAGAAAGTTTGCATACCACACCACATTTAGCTTGTATTTGCGTTCACACGAGAAGACTATGTAGTTGCTTTCTTTTCTAAAAGTTGGGTTCAGCTCAGTCTGAGACTAAGCCAAATGTAAATTCTTTGGTCTCGTCATGTCTCTGAACATGAGAAAAGTTTAAGCACTGTCTGAGAACTATATTCTACAAAAGATAGCAACGGCTCATACCACAACTTACGCGAGGCTTATTCCTCTATCCGCTTATGCAATTTTGGGAAAAGTGTACAATAATAATGCATCGCAGGGGCAGAAATTGCTTGAACCTCAGAAACTTACAATGTGTATAAAAAAGTATAACAAACACGTGTCCGCCGCATACAAGAAAAATTGTGTGCTTTCGCTGCGTCTAACAATGTATAAATGTGTGTTTGGGTCGCATTTTTTATACATTTGTCGGGTTGTCGAAGAAGTTTTTTTACAACCTTTCCCCTACTCCTGCATGCATCCTAAAATACAAGCAAATTCAAATTGGAATCTTTTTATAGGCCAATCTTTTTTTCCTTATGGCACAAAAATAACAAGCAAGCTTAAAATGTCTCTTTTGCAAAACCTGCTTACGTTTTACATATTTCGAACTCCAACATTCTCAAGCATCTTACCGCTTAGTACACCCACTTTCTCTTAATAAAGCATGGAAGGTGTAAGACAAACTGGAAAGAATTGTCTTCTTCACAACTTTCTCCAAGGTGTGCGTATCTGCCTTATGCCTCATGCAAATTGACACGGAGGATATATGTCGTGTACAAAAATGGCTCAGTTCATCTACTTGTCTCTTCGTCTGTTGGCCTTCAAAACAAGCTCCATTTTTTCGACCCCAAGAAGTGTTTTGTTCAAACCTCGACGTCTTGTTACCACGCTCATAAACGGCTCTTTTCACGATATTTGCATCATAATACACTCACTTCAACATGACACGCTCTCCATTTTTTTAGAGAGGAGGGAAAAAACAGGGAATGTCATGGATTGAACCAATTTGACTCATAGTCATATGGCATGAGAATTACCGAGGAGGAGTGGAGTTCACTTTTTTTACACGTACATTTTCATATATGACTTTCCCTTCTCATCCCCTTTAAAAGAGTGCTCAACTACACAGCGGAGAAAGGAGCATGCCTTTCTCTGTTTCTCAGCATCACCTCCTGCTGAGGTCTCTCTTATCCCCTTTTTGCTTTGTCGGTTTGTATGTCGGTATTCTATAATGACATGAAACCAAAGAGGAAAAAAAGTTGTGTAAAAGTGAGAGAGGGAAGGAAGGGAGAAAGGCATAAAGAAGAAATCAAAGTTGATGGAAAAAGGCTTTGCCCTTTCACTTTCTTAAGAGCTGAGATACTTACAAGGAATCTCGTGTTATATATAGACATGTGTTTGGAGAACATGTCGTGTTTGTGTCTCTATAAATGTAGTCTCTCACGAAGTTATACGTGGAGCCGAGACACTTTGAGCATCACTGATATTTCGCAGATAGAAGGCAATCAGCTTTGATGAAGTTAATTTCCCAGACGGTATGGCTAGTTTAAATGGAGATTTGATAATTCAACTAACTAAAACAGAGAGGGAGAGTGCGACGGAAAAGAAATTTGATTTGATGCATAATGTAGCCAAACTCAAAAGAATCGCTCGGAGAGTCACTGACTTTGTGGACTCTTCTGCGTAGCCTCAGTAGGGAAAGTAAGAGAGACAGAGTGAAAATAGTTTTGTCTTTATAGTTCTCTCACATAGATATAATGATAATTTGAATGGGAAACAGTGCGCTTGTCGTAGTACTTGACGCTCATACAAGGAGAGTGAGTTTTGATAAGATTTTCGCTTTGAAGTCAGAAATGGAATACAAAACGCGATGCAGCGGAACCAAGGTGAAAGCAGCTCCTTTAGCATGACAATGTCGGAGTGTATTTTGAGAAAGACAGAGTCAATCCAAAAGTCAAAAGGGAAGTCAATCGAGAGCGAAACCTGACTGCGAGGATTCTATTGTATCTTTAGGAGGGAGAGTGTGAGAATTAAGTGAAAGTGTGAGGAGGAAGTAAAAGTAAAATTACAAGTGAAACATGCATTGTCATTTGATAATGAGAGAAACGCAACGGAATGTTAAACGCAGAAAGAGAAAGTTTGAGGAAAGCAGAAGCGAAGAACATGATAAGAAGTGTTACTACTGGTATGCGGTCCTGACACAACATTTTTGCTCGTAGTCGTCATGTTCTGCAGTTACAAGGAAAATTGACATGGATGAAATGTAGATAGAGAAAATATCAGAAGGCATTTGCTCCTCTGCACAAAGTGCTTAGAGTACAACTTTCCCTCTCAAGATTCCGGTCAAGTAGTGAGGGTGGGTGGATTATTATTGTACTATAGAAAAAAAAAATAGTTTCGCAGTCTTCGCGGCAGAAACAAAAGGTGATGTGTTTTATCCTGCATGAAATACGATCGAAGATTGAAGTACTGAAAATGAACGCTGGTAAAACACTAGTTTCGACGGCACGAGTAGATTGATAGTTGAAATGATGAAAATATAAACGGTTCGACACGGACAACCCATGTTTATGCTAAAGCAGACACGGATGTGTTGGTAGAGGACAGACCTCATGGAATGTGCGTTGGATGTCAAGTAATATGCAAACGAGATTTTTGGCATTTCATTCACACGTCCGCGTGACGTCGGTTGGCGTTTCTATTTTTACAGTGTTTTGTCACCCTCTCAACTCCTGGAGCTCAAAATTGATCTTATTTTGCGGCATCCAGTAACGAGTTTGTCTTGTAAAATGCCGCTAGAGTTTGAGGATCTACTATTTCTCAAGGACCGGTGCATTTTTTGTCAGCGGATTAGATATTCATAACTATTTAGCATTTCTTCAAAGATGTTCGCTTGCATTTTGATGAGTTTGGTCTTGGAATGAGTTGCTCCCAAATGGATTAATTATATGCGGTCTGTAACAACTTTCTTCTGATAAATAGGTCCTCATAAATCATGCACGAGCATAAAATCGAGAATCCATTATAATAATTCCAATTTATGGCTCAATATTTACATACACTAGGTTTCACACTTATTATCAAGGGAATATCATACAGCCGCCGCTTTCCAGTTACATAATATCGCGTTGAAGGGAGAAAAATTCAAGGAGTGAGAATCAAACGGGGAATAGCTGACTCGCTTATGAAAAAACCATTATTCCACTATGAAGCAACGGTAAAAGCATTGGTTTCATTTTCAACCCCCACTCGAATCTCACATCTTTTCCAACCCTGAGACGAAAAAATGTTGGGATGACTTAAGTAAAAAGTGTTTACTCTGAAAGCTTTTCAATGTTCACCGTGTCCCATCATCATCAACAAAGCAACATCTCATCACGATGACGGTGGTAAAAGTGGAGGGTGTGTAGTTTTGCGGTTTGTTGCATTTTGTCCCGAAAAGTTAAATACAACATTTGCTCCCTCTCCTCAATACAAGTGTACACATTTGCTTTAAGGAATGTATTTCTCATTTCATTGTTGTTGAGGAATTTTTTTTTAGAAATCGGAAGGGAAGAAATGGGATCTTTTTTGATGCGAAATAAAAATCCGGGATAAACGTGCAGTTGGAAGGAGGGGTGTGGAAAATAAGAATGTTGAGTTTGTGCACGCTACGCACAATGCGAAGTCAACAAAAGATCAAGTTGGTGTTCGAAGTACTTTTGGTATGATATCCAGCTGTATTCTAGTGAACGAATCAAGAATAAACAGGTTTGGAAATGATGATATTTGTACCCAAATTATTTACTTGCGAACCACATCAAATTGATATGTTGAGAAGAATGAATCTTTTCAAGCACGTTTTCTCCCTGCGGGAGTCTTTCCTGCGATACATATCTGAATATGATCAGAGGGTAACGCTTTTTTCGTATATGGTATGCACATAAATGCATTAAAATGCATGAAATGCAGCAGGAGATAAGTTCTTATCATTCTTCTCCGATCCTCGCGTGAAAGTTTGTATGTAACTGTAAAAGTTCATGTAACTCATGTAGTTTTGTCAACGACAACTTCTTGAATGAAGACGGAGCAAATGCGTGAAATTATTATCGAAGTTATACCTCTGACTTGATTATACTCGTTTCGATGTTTAAAACCACAATATTTCGAAGTATCAAAGAGTTTTTGTTCACGAATAACAAATCTTGAAAATATTAGCAATATGTAATCATTTTACTGCTGTACGAATAATTACCAGAACCTTTAATTAGTAGCTGTGCAAATATTGACAACATCTTTCAAGAAGTTTGTGAATCTGTGCTTCAGTTGCAAACTAGGTTCTGCTAATATTTATGTCAAGACTAGAATGTAAAATGTAACCAGTTTATTTGTTCTAAATTATCAGTAGCTTCTCTCTCCCTCCACAACAAATTCTAACGATGTTTATTATCATTGAGGCTCTGTGTGATCATAGCTAATAATCTCATCTACCAAAAATGTACCGTCCTGAAAGCCACCGGAGTGGGGACCACCCAAACTCTAGGAATACTGAACGTGATCTGGTACTGGTGCATGTAATTATATCACGTAATGAAAAACAGTATAAAGTTTCCCAAAGACTATCCCATTCCTTTTAAATCACATATTACCCTGATCGTGTATCAACATTTTCGCAAACATAAACATAGGTAAACCCTCCGGAAACCTGGGAAAGATGTAAACTTCCAAAGATCAGTTTTTCTATGTTCATCTTGCATAAAATTACTCCATTTTCTTGCAATACAATGTTGGCAAATCTGAAATCTATACACCAAAAGAGCAAAACCTATTCCCGTGAAAATTAATGAATGTTCGTTTTCACTTCGGCAGGAAAAGGTAGCGGTATAATTTTGTTGATTGGGCGTACATAACTAATGAGTTTGTTCAGAACCAACAGTTGTTTACACATTGGTATAAAGAGCATGCACACCGAGTGACTTTTTGTAAGCTTGAAAATTACATGAATTTTGAATACGCAACAAAAGTCGTTTCAAGACCATATAAAACCCTGTCGAATTCTACTTCACGTTCCTTGACATTCAGGAGACGCTTTTTTTTAAAAAAAAAGAGTAAAGCTCTTTATCGATTTGAACAAGACTGGAATGTCATAATAAAATGTTGTACAATATATCACAACGCACACAAGGTATAAAACGAAGTTTGAGGGAACTAAACTTGAAGAATCGACCTTTGCGGGTCCCTTTTTATCAACATACATTCCTCAAACGTTGTACATAATAGTAATAGTCGTAACAACCAATACAGAGTAATATAATGCTTGATACGCATGAATCAGAGTTTGTTCTTATGGTTTACTGCGAATGACTTCATTCATGTCATATATTCATGGATGAGAGCGTGGTGCACTTTGTTGTGAAGTATGGAACGCTATGAAAAAGAAAGTAATCGGCTGCCATAAAAATAGCGTCATAAAATGTCGTACAAAAAATATACTTCCTGAAACCNTGGAACGCTATGAAAAAGAAAGTAATCGGCTGCCATAAAAATAGCGTCATAAAATGTCGTACAAAAAATATACTTCCTGAAACCTACACACTACAAATACATTAGTCTCTGGAATCATATGGGAAATATGAATTGCACTTTTCCGCTTTCCAGTGTGGGCTGGCTTTGTTTGTGAAAACGGGAACGGAACCCGTTCTCAAGTGATGGAGACTACTTCATATCTTAAAAGCATGGTAAAATTATGCTATGTTTATATAATAGTCCGTCGGGATTGCTTTAGGTTTATATACTCGTTGAGAATATGGCACAGGTTGTGTGCACACCGTAATCAGAGACGAACTGCAATAAAATGCATTAGTCATTTGAAAAGTGAAGGAACATTAGAAAATTGACGGCAATAATATTTGTATTGTTCTGTGTAATAGTAACGGTGCAAAAATGTTAAATATGGTCTTCACAGAATTGGTTCTGGAATTAGGGATTTATTTATCTCTCAAAATCTTCACTGTTGCGTTCGTGCATACGCTTAAAATGCCATAAATAAGAAAAAACAACACGTATTTCACTTTGTGATAACGATTTTTTCTATTTCCGCCTTCATTCAGTTTATTACCTGCCAATAATATTTTTTTGGAGTTGACCCTCCTTCAAAACAAAAAAAAAGTTTCATTACCTAGCTTTTAAACAAAAACTCAATATTGCAGTGAAAATTGTTTTCTAATATAATCGCAAGTAAAGGCTGTAAAACCAGGAAAAATCATAATCAGCCTAAAAAATCTTAGGGAGAAAGAGATTTTTACAACTTTGGAAAAAGCGGAGCGTATAAAGTAAAAAACCTCTCATTAAAGATGTTGCAATGTTCTACCTGGCTCTAACCTAAATGTCGCAGAGTGGAGCGTAAGCTTATGCGTGAAATAGTGAGGACCCTGGTGGAAAATGCTACCTTTCTCTTAAATGTTAATAAATACACATCTGCACTCACACATGCTCGGAAGAAGGAAAAGTCGGCAAATTGTAATGAACAAAGATGGGGGCGTCTGGTAATGAAGAAGGTTATTTGAGGAAAATGAGCTTTTGATGGGCAATGTCAGAGGAGGAAAGGGTTGGCGGAAAAATGAGGAGAGACTTTATGAAGCTATTAAGAAAGATTTATGGTGAAAAAATTCGCTAATAAACTTGGCCAAGTGGCTCCTCGTAAAAAAGTGCAAAGACCAGAGGATCCTCCTCTGCGTAGTCGATACATCGTTGCTCCTCTCCGAAAAAGTTATTTGAATCTGGCTTCAAAGGAAGCAGCAAAATGTAGGCATTTACTTCACGAAATATAAGATGCACATGGAAGAGTTTCCTGAGAAGTTGGTAACCTTTCTGTACAACACAAAGAGATGGAATACTGCTTGCAATCCTGAATTATATCTTTCTTGTGACCACTACGACTTTTTCTCAGTCAATCCACGAGCTTGGCGAAGCATAATAATTTTCTCGTATTACACGTACACGACATTGGTTGTTGTGTGTAAAGACGGTGATTCAATTACATCCCAGATTTTCAATTAATTTCACGTGACTTTGTTTTAGAACACAGATTTAATTTGGGTATAATTCCTATGCTTGCTGTGTAACTATCCACAATTTCCCATGTAGGATCTAAACTACAAGTAAGGTGAGCATCTTTTCCACCCCGTACCACCTGTAACATGATGTTCCATATCACGATAGGATGTGCTGGAGAGAATGTTACAGGCCTGATGAGTTTCGTGCAAAACGGAGGGGAAAATGGATGTTTTCTCTCGGAGCGGTGAGAACATAATTTCTATTCTCAACGAAATGAACCTTTCTCAACAGAATCCAGTTACCCAGATATAAACACACGTGTGATGTGTCTGTGTTGGGTTTCTGGAGTGTACTTCAGGAGAAAAATGTGGATCCATTACCAGTACAAAATTTGCCCAGGGGGTCGTCCTTGTTGGAGCATTGTCTTTTCCGCCTCCCAACAAGCTAAAAGCACACTTTCATGATTGACTGTTTTTCTTATGAAATCAACAAGGGTTGATAAACCCTTTTGTTATTGCTGGTGAACCTGCTGACATGACGTTTTACATTGAATACCTTGATTCTAGGGTTGTATTAAAATATGCGGTGGCTCAATTCGTGACTTAATTAAGTTTAGCATAAATCAAGTCAAATTCGCACAAAACGTGTGTGCGTACATATTTCCAGCGTGTTTGGAAGTGAAAAGGTGTGATCTCAGTGACCTCATGTTACAAAATTGTGATGGATTACTACTTGATTAGTCTAATAGGATTTTTCATGTAAACATGTCATCGATCTTATTTCCCAAAAATAACAAGGGTTGATAAACCCTTTTGTTATTGCTGGTGAACCTGCTGACATGACGTTTTACATTGAATACCTTGATTCTAGGGTTGTATTAAGCTATGCGGTGGCTTAATTCCTGACTTAATTAAGTTTAGCATAAATCAAGTCAAATTCGCACAATTGAATGTGTGCGTACATATTTCCAGCGTGTTTGGAAGCGAAAAGGTGTGATCTCAGTGACCTCATGTTACAAAATTGTGATGGATTACTACTTGATTAGTCTAATAGGATTTTTCATGTAAACATGTCTTCGATCTTATTTCCCACCCGTAGAAAAACGTGTGTGGCAAGGTAAACTGAACATTTAGGTTTCATTTATTGCGCTTACGTGTTGAGTAATATGTAACAATTAAAAAGTTTCGTCGAGTCCAACGTACTGCTGAAGTGCAACTAACAAGCTTTTCGGCTTTTACTGAGGATCGTTCTATATTGGTCTAACGCGCACACAAAACGGGAAGTAGTGGGAAGGTGTCAAGGGATGGGAATGCTGTTAAATTTTTGCCGGTATTTTATTCATTGCTTCAGAGATTTGAGACCAACTTTGTGGTAAGTAACCATGTTGTTGCAGCTTATTTTTCTAAAAGTGAAACTACTCTCTAGTCCCAAACGCCCCATAAACTTCCAAACGCTTCTCCGTAATACATACATGTCCCATTACGCACCATCGTTATGTTCAAGAACAAAAATCGTGAAGTACATTAGATCTTCTGAGCATGTATCTTTGCCATAAGCATAGTAAAAAAACAAATTAATTTCTGATGAAATTCATGCGTGAATGGGGAAATGTATCTTATCATTTTCTGCTGCAATCAATGTCAAGACTCAGAAACAATTGAGTTTAGTTAGTTCGAAACGGTGTGTTCTTTGTTGTTATGCTGTTAGGAGGTTTGATTGCATTGCATATTGCCTGGAGTCACAAGAAGGTTGCGGTTGACATTTATTCATTTTATTGTGTGATTTAAGTAACATCCAAATTATGATTTGGCGTGAATCACGTTATCAAGTTCGCTAGGTTTGTAGTTCTTTTTTTTGCGTCTACTTCAGAGATACATATAACCTAATTTCAGCAACGATATTCTACCGACCTTTTTCAATAAATGTGAAAAGTGCAACTCAACGTGTTCGTCGTATTAAATTGACAAAATGCATAAGACGACATTA
>JAHZMW010004755.1:0-11859 GCA_027743745.1 Alloscopus bannaensis
CTGCCTTTCCAGACCAGGGGTCGTTCTTTCCCCCTGAAGTCGTTGGGTAATAATAAAGCTACCTTTTTGAATACAAAAGATTTTCCCCCTTATACTACATACAGACTATTCTGTTTTTTTTCTCGTCCAAAAGAGAATATTATTTTTCATGGAAAAGTCTTTATATAAAGAATGTATGCTTAGCTGCAAGGCAAACATTAAGGAAAGGAAGATGAAAATTGGAGCAAAAGAGTTTCCCGTTTCGTATTTTTTGGCTTGGCACCACCACCACTACGCTGCTCCCCCAAGAAACATGGCTGAACTACAAGAGACATTCGAGCAACACGAAAGATCCACCGACTCTGTCTCTTTCCTGTGACTTGAGCCTACACACTGCATTCTTGTCTTTTTGGGGCTTTTTTTCTCTCTGCATCTATCTCTTGTAATAATAACGTCTTTTGGTTTGTAATGTATTTTTCTCTAAAAAAAAGAAAGAATACTGTATTCTTCCACATCCATTCTCTCTCAACGTTGGGGTTTCAGGAAACTATACCGATGGGATTCCCAGAGCCCCAACTCTTATTTCCATTCTATTTCCATTTTCTATTTCCAAGAGAAACATTTATTGAAGGAGACGGAAATGGGAGAAAAGTGTCGAGATTTTTTTACTCATCACGAAATACTACGCCTTCTCTATTTGTGAATGGAAATGGCATTCTTCATAAACTCAGTGAGTAATGTTTATGAATATTAGTTTTAAAAATAGACCAAATTTTTCGGCTTGTGAACTGAATAAAAAAACACTCAACATCCCATGGGGTTGTATCTCAGTTTTTTGACGTGACAAGCTCGGATACAAGACTAATTTCTCAACTTGTTTCATCCAGAGGAGACAGTGTCTACACAGCGCTAATCTGCCGTGGTTTCTATATGACGAATGTGTATGCTGGAGAAAGGACCATTAGCACACGTCCTTGACGACGTGTAGTATGGCCTCTGTACAGAGAATACCCGCGAGACTCCTTTTTTGTAGTGTGTAGAACCTCGGAAAAAATGTGCCCCACCATTACACGTCCTTTACGAAGCACGTATATACATATTAGACAACACATCCAAAAACGCTCTCTAAATCTTTCAAGTAAGCATTCCTAGAGAAAGACGGCTCTGTGCCCTCGGTTCGTACATCTGCATCATGATGGTGATCATCATGATCATGAGCCGCAGCAATGTTACTATTTTACTCCATCCTCAAACTGCCACACACTCTTCGCTATAGATCGCAGTAAAGTTGGAGAGAAAACGCTGAGTTGAAAAGCAACACCGGACGAGATCCTTTTTTTACAGAATAGGAAACTGGGACACATGCACACATCAGGTCACTCTGGTGTCCTCCCATATATTGGATTTTTTTTACGTTTATCAAGTTGAACGAGCTCAATAGATAGGAAAATCTGAGGGAAAGTGAACTACATGGTTTTCCTGGGTAAAGGGTGGATGCGTAGTGCATCATGTTTTACTTCCCTAGTATATTTTCAGTCTAAAAACATGAAACTGATCTAACACATACACTGTCCAAAATGGAAACGAAATGTGCTGTAAAAACCTCATGTATTAATGTAGTGTGTGCGCTTTATTTCCCGATTGCACACAAAAATCGGGTTTAGCCCGTATCTCTGTGCTGGTATAGAAAGAGTAATCTAATAGAAGGATCATCACAATTATGGTAAGGTTGGGTGGGTCCCCAATTTTTATTGAAAGATTGATTGTCCCTCTGCGTTATTCACAATGACGAGGAACTTATCAAATCTTCTAAGTTCTATCCTTACTAAAAAGTAGCTCGAGTGTGTGCTTCCTTACAGAAAATGCACATAAAAGTTTTTCTATATTGCATTTTGCACACTTTTTTTCCTTTTAGTCTGGAAAACTTTGTCGTAAGACAGTGCAGTAAGCTTGGACGAAACCTTATTTATAGTCATTTACCAACTCATTAGTTCAAAACTAAAAGAAAGTTTGAATTCAATAGAAGAAAACTTTGCAATCAATTTCATGAGAAAAATATCCTTTGTTTTTTTTTCATCGCTTATGGCTTAAGAATGACATAATTTGTGTACCCAAATCGCATAAATAAGGGAAACGTTCGCTTTACAGAGAATATCATTATCTACCATTGCTTCTGCTGCGATCGAAGAAATCCACAAACCAAGAAGACATGAGAGCTGCGTACTTCGCCTTTTTATAACAAAAGTGTAAGCCAGCGTAAGCCATTCGTTCTATTGCTGCAGGCCTTCTCAAAGAGAAGCAAACAAGAGTTGACTTGGCTCGACAACCGACAAAGCTCTTGGTTTATTTCGCTTTTTACAAAAGTATAATACGCTTTTTTACAAACGCTTTTGTAAGACGGGAAGAAAGCTCGCCGATCTTTCACGACTTATTTGTTGCCTTACTTTGAGACGATGGCACATTTCATGATCATTACCGTTTCATATGTATCAACGTTCTGACGAATCAAATGCATCACTGAGTTCCTCCAACGATTGCGAGTGACGGTCCACACATGATTTTGCTCATATTTTCTTTTCACAGATAAAAATAAATACATGATACCCTCTCCTTGCCGTTCTGCGTGTACAAAGGGAAAGTAAATAATGAAATCCATTTTTGCTAGTTCAGCTCAATTTTCTACTCTACCATGAAAGTGCCAGTCTTTTTATACTAGTTTACGAAACAAAGGATATGTGCCTAGTCAAACACACCCTTTTTTATTGACATTAAAGTGAAAAATGGAAAAAAAATCTGATTGTCCTTTTTCTTTTGTGTTTGTAAAGTTTTTTTTTAAAAGGATAATAAGATAGTTGAGTGAAACGTTTTAGTAATTCATGAAGGGAAAAATTTACAGGAAAAAAGTGCTTAGTTTGCTTGGAATTTGTTTTTAGTGGAAATTGTAACGAGCACGAAGAGAACAAGAGCGGGCTCATCCTGTATATTTATTTATGGCATGTTTACATTGCGAATGGTCTCCGAGCCCGCTCTTAAATTACTGCCACCAATTGGGCCACACAGCTCTACACATTTACACAATTTATGTGTTTGGTTAAGACCACGTAAAAACTTCACTTTCCTCCGTATATATAGCCTCATCATTATACCAGAAAGGAGAGCGTGCTTCAAGAGAAAACAGCGTGAGTGCTGCATTGCCCACAACAACTTACTCGACACTCGAGCACTCCGCAAAAATATACATCCTTTTAGAAACAAAAGGAGAAAAAAATAGCAGAGAATTTCGCGTTAGAAAATTTTCTCTCCAATCTGTTACATTATTTTGTACACTCCGTCCGTACTGATCCACCACGGAGGAAATTTATACGGCGCAAAAAAATGTGCAATTTTTCCTCTTTTTAATGACTCCTAAAATCATTATCCTCTTTTCCTACGTTTTTGTCTACAGCAGCGGAAAACAGCACACATTTATAGGGGACACACGGTTATAACGATTTCGGTGACTTGCAATAATGTGATGTAACAATACAACGGATATATACGATGGAGAAGCTAATGAAATTAGTGGTTTTTGTACAGAATCTCTCCTGCATTTGTCTATCGCTTTTTGTGTATGTATTTTCAATATTTCCCAGTCTGTCTGGTTTGCTGCGTGTGTGGCCATTGCAGTGATTATATGGTGATGTAAAAATCCTCTCCAGCCTAGTTTCCACACATTACGTTTCTCCAGAGAGCTAGTAACTGGTAGTCCTGCTGTGTGGTGATGTTGATTATTAGTGTTTTACCTACAGCTTTTTATGCTCAACCACCATCGCCACCACACTCTTCGGGAGCACCTTCCCTGTCATTCCAGACTATCAGTCAACACGACATCGGGAAAGCTAGGCGAGAAAAGTGGAAAACGCCTTGCCACCTATAATACCTCACGATTATCCTGCAAATACATGCATCACGAAATGTGGTCTCTTTATATGAGGGAAATATGGTAGTGAATTTTTTATGAATTACAACGATTTATATGTCATTCGTGTGGGAATCTGGAGAGAAACCGCTCCTTCGAAAAATGCACCACGAGGAATGAAAAGACCCTGTTTTCACACTAATGTGTGTTTCCCGTTCAACACACTGTTGTACATAATGTGGACCTTTCTCCGCTGTTGTCGAAGTGGAGCACCAAGAATGGAGAGTGGAGACTATAGACATGACTTCAAAAGCAGAGCAAGGTCTCCGATTTTCCCTACTTTGCNCAAGAATGGAGAGTGGAGACTATAGACATGACTTCAAAAGCAGAGCAAGGTCTCCGATTTTCCCTACTTTGCCACCCTGCTTTCGTAAGTCGTATAAGTACAGAAAGCGAAATTATAAGTGTGTAACGTATCTCTCTATGATCCCGAGTTGAGCTACATGATGCCGCTGCTATTTCGTGTACACCGGTTTTAACCATTCTTGTGGAAATAATACCCCGAGATTTTTTACACACGCTGCTCACGTAATGTATGCATCGTTATTGGATTGAAATTGGGAACCGGTTTCAACCATTCTTGTGGAAATAATACCCCGAGATTTTTTACACACGCTGCTCACGTAATGTATGCATCGTTATTGGATTGAAATTGGGCCTTTAGCCGATATTTATTTTGACTTCCCACATATTCCTTGTCTTACATCTCAGAACTCTGGCATAGAAAATTGTGCAGTTCAACTCGAAGATCACACACAACAATGCCTACCTGCATATTAATTGTTTCTCATTCTTAATTGTCCGTGCATCAGACATCGCAATAACGTGACCGCCTATTAAGGCGATGCAATTGATACAACGATTTTGTAAACCAAAGTGCAAAATGTACGGGGTCTCTACGTGTCTAGTACACATTCCACAAAAGTGGGGTAATGACCACTCCATTTTTGCTGTGAAAAGTGCGAGTTTTGAGGTTTACCCACACAATAATAATGTCCAAATATGATGAATACTTGGCACACTTGAGATTTTCTCTGAGAGCGTGGCAAATCAGTTGGAAATCCGTTGAAATTAATTAAAGTGGAAAAAATTTATGGGACAGTACAGCAGTCGTGATATTTTGTGCGAAGCAAATTCCAAGATGATCATTCAGGTTAGAGCGCTCTCAAGTAAATTTGATTGATTGCCAAATGCCTTCCATTTGAGAATAAATGTGGAAAAAGGTACTTTACAGAAATGAAAAGACGAAAATTCTCCTTTTCAATAAAAGCATATTTTTTGTGAGAATTTTAACCAATCGTGTTTATTTAACCAATTTATACTAACCAAAAAAAGAAGAAAAAAATTCTCACTCACTTTTCAATCCTTCTCACAAAGGTTATAAAAACTTTTCGTTGGGGTTCTCCTCGTGTTTCATCAGCAGGCTTGTTCGCTCCTCCTGTACAATTACGCCGTGTGTGGTGTAAGGATCTTCGGGTTGGAGGGATCTCAAAAGAGAACTTCTCGTCAATTCTCACAAATCTCCGGGCTCGTGGAACAACCACTGATTCAGACTTGGTGAATGTGGCTTCCCCTTCCGGAATTAAGGAAATCTGGAATTCACACGAAAAGTCACTTGAACCAAAAGCACTCACACACAGCTAACTACGCGTAATTCACTGTCAGTTTGATATTAACTTTTCACGCTTTTTTTGTACATTGATGCGTAATGTCTCTACGGTTCTGAAATTGATTTCCGACCAAATGGAGTTCGTTAAGCAAAAAAAGCCTTAGATTATAAATTGAACGGAAATTTTCTTCGCTAGTAGTCAGTTTTCAATCTCGTATTTTTTCCGTATTTTATGATCTAAAAAACTTTACTTGCCACGTCAAAACTTTGAGAGGACTAAAGGAAAGCGATGTCTGCAGTTTTACTCAACCTTCAACTTGAAACTAAAAAAGAGGGTGGCTACCTTTTTCTGAAAATGTATATTCTGAAATGTACTTTTTTTCTCTAAAAAAATGTAATATAAAAAGTGATTGCCTTTTGCACGGATCATGATTACACAATATTACACACATGTGCATGTACTCGTCGTGTACAATGGAGTGGAGTATAGGTAGCTGAAAAGAATTTTGCGTATACTTTCCTACATCAGGGTTAATATCGTATATAATCTTTATTTGAACATGTTCATATGTACACACAAGAATAATTTCCTTTGAGGAAGAAAATTATTTTCTACACACTTTATTTCACATCTCTCGCAGCTCGCACAATGCGAAACATCAACAGGTTTTCGTTTCCACTGAAATGGTTTCGTCGGAGAGGATGCTCATCGAAAGGGTTGAAGACGGAGGCAGAGAGGTGCAACGAAGCACAAAAAAGCAATTTTCCACAAATAAAAATCCACATTATCCTACAGGTAACGTGAGTCTGTGTGTATGTACAAATAGTAATTGCGTGAATACATAAAAAACGAGGGTTTACTCACCTTCATCGACAATTTCCAAGATGACCGATAACACACTTGGAGATTTCGAGCTTGAACCACTGCAAACAAAGAAAAGGAGTAATCAGAAATTTTTGCCTAAATCGTCCAGTTAAAAAGGTTTGATTGGAACTGACGAGCAGATTGAATCTGCGGGTTTCATTAGATGCAAAAAAGATACGATCAAAAAAATGATAGTTTATCATCGCACAAAGTACGGAGGATAACTAAATTATAAAGACGCATTGATTATGGTATAAAAATGATATGAAAAGTTTGTAGGGCGAAGAATATTAAGTCCATGACATGTAACCTGAAGGCGCATCATTTATTTTATACTTTATCTGCTCTAATTGCCTTTATTTTATGCGTCTTGTTTTGGATTATGGTTCCTTGCCTTCTTGATGTTTATGCAGATGCTCAAGAGTAGCCCATGTGATCTCGTATCGTTTTGCATTATCATCCATCATCCCTTTTATACGGTCATAAGTTTGCTAACTTCTCCCCTCACGAAGAGGCAACCCGGTTTCGCCACTCTGCCTTCTTGACCATTCGTAGAAAGATTATTTTGATGAAAGAAGGAAATCATGAATAAAACTGAGAAATGGAACAGAGTACTAAAGTTGGTAAGACAATGCCAAGACATGTTGTGGTGGTATGTATAAACATGTATTATGCCGTTTTCCCTATATTACGTGTGCAAAACAGGGGACTACTCCTGGCTTGATGCATTGGATCAATTTTGCATGCAATTATCGTGTACAAGAGTGTTGAGTAACACTTGATATGGCAAAAATCCAGGTTATGTTTGAATGCGGCAGTTTTCCTAAGCTTGTAGATGCAGTTGCATATTGCATAATATTTGTATTGAGCATGTAGCCATGTATTATATTGCATGTAGCGATTGCATTAATTAGCTTGGAGCAGTATACATTGTCTTCTTGGAAGCAAATTAGATTCTCTCCTTCTGCTCTACGTGTTTTGAGGAAGTCATTATTATTGTGCACAGAAAGTCGGGCAACTACCCCAAATGGACAATGCAAAATGTAGATTGCGACTCTGGTTACAGGGTGAAATGTTTGTGGCACGTAACAATAAAAGGGTAATTGAGGCTTGCTCACCGTGAACGGTAACGTAGTCTCCATTCCTGTAGCATCTTATCTGCACTTCACCTGCAACAAATGAAACAAGATTTTTTATAACTTTTCTCACTAAAACAATTGACAATAACACGCAATAATCATGATGGCTTGAAAAAGCAGAAAAGTGCAGAATTCAGCGGGTATAAAGTTAAAAGGGTTACAAGATTTAAGCAACATGATTGCGAAAAGAAATCCATGTCTCCGTAAAGTGAAGGTGTGATAATTGACACACGCTGTCAGTTGACAATGGAGTGATTTTTCAAACCTGAATCGATTTACGAAAGCAGCCCAGTTGTTCTAACAGAAATTTCACACAAAATGAGGAATACATTCGCACTCAAATGCTTTTGAAAAATCACCAGTACAATTTTTTTTGCAGAGTTTGACCATCATTTTTTTCCATCTTTACTGACCCTTGCTTCAGAAGTGTTAATAGATATGAATTCTTGAAAGAAAACAATGTAATGTCCGATAAGGTTAAGTGTGAACTTGTAAAAAACCAAGAATTGAAATACGGACATTTGAAAACGACAGCCGTTTTATTGCATGCACTTGATGCTCGTTGGACATTATATTTCTCTGAGGAAAAGAGCGCCCATAAAACAGTAAAAAATGTGCGCACCACAGTTCAACATCATTTTTCAGGTTCATTTCACAAGATTAGATACGCGCATATCGCACAAAGAATGATTTTTTAAGTACTACCCTCAATGAAGAGATAGGTGAAAAGTGTAATATTGTGTTGAAGCCAGAAAAAAAAACAGTGCGAAATCACACTTTTAAGGACACAACTTTTTTATCTGAGGAGAAAATGTCATCGTAAATTACTAAAAAAATCTTTGTTCACACATTTCCTATTGCGTCGTCATAATTTTAATGACTGTATATGGCTCGTGCGTATTGTGAATGGAAAATTGAGAAATAAAAGAAGAATCCCTTGAATAACAACGACCATCTCTAGAAATCTCACAAAAAGTCATTTAACGTCGTCCGTTAGCTCGCTAATGGGTGTATTGTGTCAGGTTGACTCGGTTAGACCAAAGAGTAAGGTGAAAATGCACACATGGCTCTTCCTCAGTAATCCAAACAATTGACAGTGAATGGAAGCAATAATTCAGGAGAAGTGGGCTCGTTTTCTGTTCACGACGAAGGATTACAATGAACCGAAGCTTGGATCTCGTTCCACATCACTGTGCTAAGTAAGACACGCATCGCATCTCATCATCGTCACACATTTTACATCTGCGCCTACACTCGTCTTTTTTATGAAAGGGCAGTTAATAGTAAGTGTGAGCAGCGTTCACTTGTGGTCAAATGAAGGAGTCATCAAGTCATAATAGTCGAATTCATATGCCGCCGTCACTCACACCGTTTTAACCCTTTGACTCCTATTCTGAAGTACACTGATGACAGACCATTGCTCTAGCCATTGTGCTCACTCATTTTCACTGGAGATAAAACTGTGGAGAGCGAACATTTCGGAGTAAGAGATCAAATGCCAATGTCAATTGACATCTCACCACATCCTCTAGAGAGCACGTATCACTTTGAACGTTAGCACATCGAGGAAATGTTCAGTGAACCGAAAACATCTCGAATGTATATAAGCTTTAGACTTGAATCAAAAGTGATAATCCTAATCTGCCATGCACAACCGAGAAACACGTTGTTCAACATTGTAATTCGTTTTCAAGAATTGCATTGGCACACACCGCTTCTTCCACTGCAGTCGGTGATGCTAGCGGATAAAATATATCTTCAAAAGGCGTCTGCTTCTTCATGCATGATTCCCCTTTTGAAATCAGGCTTGACATTACACAAAAATATTGTTCTCTCTCGATTACGTGCTCCTGCTGCTTTTCTGCTAGTTTTTACTCATTCCATCATCATCACCTTGTGTCCCTACCACTTGATCTCTCGAAATGTGAACAACCCTCGCTTAAACACTGAGCACAATTTACATAAGCAATGCATCAATAAAAAAGTGTAAGTTGGCCAAAACAACATTTCGTGTCTTCATCTCTCTCTAATGGCTTCAACGGAGTTGCACTCCTGCTCCACTGCCATCGCCAGACTTCACAATTTTTTTTAAAGCAAGTTCTCGTGTCTGGTCAAGGCTTTTTATAAGACGTCCATTGCCGATTTTCAAATTTTTCATCACCTCTCTTTCTCGCGTCTTGGCGTGGCGTGCCTAATGGATGCAAGAGAAGGTTGGTCGAGTGTCACTCCAAAAAACTCTACAAATGTTTTTTTCTTTCTCTCATACAAAATGGTGTTGCAATCTTTAACGTGATAAAATTCGTGTTTGCACTTGAGCCACAAAAAGTATTTAGTAGGAAAAAAAGCAGAGAAAAACTCAATCGGTGTGGACGAAACATTTTCCCCTCTTGTTCACGTAATATGTGTGTACACAAACGGTGCCTCCCACGACAGAACAATATTTTATAGAGATATCAAGCTGCGTCTCGAATGGGAATGGGGAAATGAAAAGCAGAAATTCAATGAGGGGAAGGGTGTATTACTCTCTTCAAAAGTTGCGAAGTGGGCAGCTGAAAACAAAGTGTGTAAAATGTTGTCATAAATGCATGTAAAAACCTCTGGCAAAAGAAAGATTTTTAACAAAAATAATACGCTTCAGGCTTGCCGGAATTAAAAACGGTGTGGCAACACAAGACAAGAGTGCTAAGCCACAAGGAATTTTCCACGTTTCCCCAATATTCGTAAAAGTAGCCTAAGATAGGCATGCTAAATTATATTATCCTTTTACGGTCATTAATAACTTGCTTTATGGCATCTGCCATAAAAACTCCAAGTCTTGAGGAACGAGACACATCGAGACAGACGTGAAAAATACAGTGTTTCTTTCCTAATGACGACTTGTTTCCTCTCGTATTACACAAAAAAATTTAGCCAACTCCCTCGATTTTATTGAATTGTCAATTTCAAACAAATAAATTAGCCGTGGTTCATTTCCACACTGCATTCTGTGAGAATATAGAGGCACGTACCTACAAAGGCATTTGCATAACAGTCCCTAACAGATTAGATAACCACATTATGCATGCACTTCAAAAACTGAGAGTCAACTACAGAAATAAAAACGTTTCTTCCTACTTCTCTCGTTCTGCTTGACTACATATTACAGACAGGTTTAATAAACTCACAGTTGTCAATTTCATTTTGTTGAGGAAAAAAATAATGTTTTCTCTCTCTCTCTCTCAAGCGGTGTTACAAGAATTGACCAAGGACCAATTGTGAAATGGTAGAAAACTTAATCCATCCGCTTGATTCGTGACTGTTCTCGAATTCCCTGAATCGCATATCTCTATATGCCATCATGTGCCTAACGTGGCACGTTCACGGCTGTCAAAAACAAAGTCACCTTCCACAAAAATGGTAATAAATCGCTTGGTAAAACTGTGTAACATGCGAAATGTGAAGTGAGGCATTTCCTAAACTCTGTACTGACGCCTGCTCACATGTCAGCGCAAACTGTGTTTTTTACACTTTTTTTGAGCGGAACTCATCATAAATGCACACTTTTTTCTCAACAATACACCGAGCCTAATGTGTGCTTTTGAGACGAGCCATTCTACAAGGAGACAATAGAGACATTAAATGTGTCACCTTGGACTGCTTAAACGTAAAAATGTTATGACCGAATCGTAGACAAAAACGCGTGCGTTTTTTTGGGGTAAAACCAGCGCGTATAGGTTTAAGCACTTATTTTGGATGAATTATAGAAAAAACTGACAAGTCTCAAAGTGCGCTCATCACATGTGCTGCTAACCACCACACAATCTGTCATGAGCAGTGTTGCGTAATACTGAAAATGCGTAGAAAAGACAGAAGTCGAGCGTGTTCTTTTTTGTAGTGAAGTGCTCCCAAAAATGAAAGGCTGAGGCAGCCATGCATTATTTTGTGCATGTCACATCGTCACACATCACACACTACAAGTGAAAAGATGAAATGAATGAACATATATCCAGTTAAGGGTATAATTCTCTCCGGAAGTCTACGCTTCAAACCTAATTATGCAGACAAATGAAAATTGTGACTTGAAAAGGCGAACAAAAAAGGAAGAGGACGAGGAGGATGGAAAAAAACGGAGAAAAATGTTTCCTTCCTTTGTTACATACTGCTAGTAGTTGTGTGCGATATGAATGAAAGATGCGTCGAAGAGTCTGACTCAATACATGCAGAATGAGTGCATAGCGACTCTATTTTTTGTGTTCGTCTGTCTACACTGTGATCAACAATTATAAGGCAGGTCTGCGTTGAACACAAAATAGGCATTTTCTCACAAACA
>JAHZMW010004756.1:0-10490 GCA_027743745.1 Alloscopus bannaensis
ATCATTTTCTGCCTCCGTAAAACGGGGATGGGCCAACTGTCGCAAAGGTTCAAAAGGAGTGGTGTGGTGGGGAGCGCGTCGTCAGATTGTTGTTGATGTCAGATCACGTTTTACCGGATCTGAATTTGAGCTCCTTGTAAGCTCCGAGAGTCTCGCCGACTAACTTTATGTGCAAGCATGTACATACTTTGTATACTCATATTATATATCGACCTACTTACTACGACACCGTCTGTAAATATAACTCATATGCCCAGGCTGACAAGCATGGTTCACCAAAAAACGGAGACTCATTCTTCTCCTCAATTTCACCAATCTACTACAACGGCCTTTCTCCAATATTTGATAATTGAACAATATGTTCAAATATCTCTTACGAGCCTTCGTCAAGAGAAGCGTCACATAGAGAAAGGAAATCAGAGGCTTTGACAAGTCTTTGGACCAGTCACGAGGATAATTGGCTACAAAAGGATTAGTAAGCGACTTAACTACGACTATATATTCCTGTAGCAATAATTCGACAAGGGAAGACACATACTTACATGTGGTACATGGTCTTAAGTCGAGAAGCTCCGTATGTGGTGAAGAGAACTGGAAGAGTATATGCGTGCTTTTTCCACGATCGAATACGAGTGCAGAACACGTGCTTCTCAATTATCGGGCATCATCAAATTAGTGAACGCTACACAGGACACAATCATTTTAATATGTAATTTAAAGACGGAAAACTACAAAGTGCCTCAAGCGCAGTTGCCGCACAGCGTTAGGAGTTTCCTCAAGCTTTTACGCTGTTGCTGAAAGCGTCTAAATGGATACAGCAAAAATTCGGTTGCAGTCATGAAAAGATAGACCTCTAGCACTCCACAATAACTCGTGCAGTTGGCACCTAATGAAATGAGAAAGTATTAGGACAGATCAAAGTCCTATCGAGTGTCTCATGAGGTCGCAGACAAGTTCAGTACAACGTTTTTAACAGAGTCTGGTGTTCTCTTGCATGTTGTTTTCAAACTTTTCTCTCCCTTTAGAATTCCGCTATCTCGGAACAAGCAAAACACCTTTCTCTCCATATTAAAAAATAGGCTTCCAAGTCTTTTAAAACACGTATAAATATTTATATGACGTAATCTCTCAGATAGAAACACCCAAAGTTTACAGCTTGCAACCCCTGCCAAACGCAGCAGACGGCTGTAAAGCCAAAGAAACACCTTGCCAAATATTTTTGGTGCATTTTTACAGACAGGAGAAGACGATCCCGTACGCAATATCACCGTGATAAATTGTGTTATTTCAAAACTTCATTCGTCCAGCGCAAGGAGAAGGTTAAGAGAGAAGGAAAGGAAAGAGAGAGATGAACGGTTTTAGGGCGTGCTTCGCATAATTTACATTTTTATTATGGCCTTTATACAATTATTCAATCCAATTTCCAAATCATTCCTGAATAAGTGTTTCACTCTGTGAAATGTCCGTTATGAAAGGGAGAAATGCAATAAAAAGTTTTGAGACACGATGAGCACGTTCAATAGTCACTTGGCAGAGGCGAGAGAGCACAATGACATTCAGAGTGGTTCATGTGGCAAAGAAATTGTGTGTCTGTGCTAGCTACTTTTGATTTTAGTAGGACATTAGCTTTGCCGCAGACCAAAGACAAAAAAGTGACTTCGTATCGCGTAGAAGAATGCTAACAACCGAAATTGTATCTCAGAAGTGGGAGATGGGACATTGCCATCTCACTTCCGAACTATCGCTTTTTCGTAGTTGCTGCCAACAAAAAGAGGAGATAGGAGGTTGAATATCGGGCTCTCCATCAGAGATGCAGAATTCCGGCGGAGGTAGAAGTATATCCTTACACAAGAGCTCGTATGATGATTACCATTCAAGAGATGACATGGTTTGATGAAAATCCTCTGAATTTCTCTCATTTTGTTCACACTAACCATAACCAGTATTCGTTGGGATATATATATACATATATATGTATATGTATTCTCTGATTTTCACTCTTTGCTGTGACGTTTCATTATTCAAAAGAAATATCCGCGGAATGCCTCGATGATAAACGTCAAACAAATCGGCTTAAACAATTTTTTAAAACTACGCACATACGGTTAAAGGGTAAAATGTACTCAAAAAGGATTCGAAACTACCATCAACGGATGTCATCGGGTTCGAGCTGCAAAGTATATCATCCACTTTTTCTGCTTTCTCTTGCGAGAAAGAGCAAACACTGAAAGCGCACCTCACGAATTTCTCCCTCAATTATCATATTATTACATGGAAATCGTCTTTGCTTAGATTTCCTCTTTGCAACTCAAATGAGCTCAATATGTCTCGTTTTCTACGGTTCCCACTCTTCAACTTGACGCAAGTGGCTGTATTTAGGTAACTCGAAATTTAATAAAAATGTGTATAAAGACGAAAACAAGATGAACGGTTCCCGTGATATAAACGCATCAAAAATACTAAATGTACTACATCCTAATACATACCCACATTGTAAGTACAAATGCTAATTCACATTACTGTATATAAAACAAGTGGAATAAATCAGACTGTGATTATTGGTGTAATACGGAAAAGTCATTTCAATCGATTATTCTTGTTTTAAAACATTTTAGGTTTAAAACCTAAATCAACTAAAACAAATCATTCAGAAAATTGATTTTGTTATCTGTAGTAGGACTCAAACAGTGATAGTTCAATATTCCAATATTATATTAAACTGTTTTTAAAATAGACTTGGTGAAAAGTATGGTTTTTGTTATATAACAGTTACATTACAGAACGCTGTAAAGGCATTACATTCACAATTATTTCACGAAGCTTTTTTGCTATTCTCATTCATGACTCCACGTTATTGCTACAACTGAAAGAGTGAACTCACTGTGAACTACTCAAAGTAATACAGACATGGGCTGCAATGTAATTTCCAAAAGGATTCTTCGAATGATGAGCCTAATTTTCACCAAAAAAATGAAATCACTGTTTTCCAAGAACGTCTCAGCTCCATTACTTGCCGCCCGGTCTTGACGGAGTTTGTTTAGGAAGACGGCGTACTCACTATCGACGCCCCTCGACGACCTCGGAGATAAGATATAGAACAAAGCTTTATTACCTCGTGTTTATAAAGTAACATCTTGTAGACTAATACTTTATTGTTAGATAACAGTTTGAGACCTCGGATGCAGAACCATTTCCCCCAAAATATGAGAGACGGCACAAGTATAACGGGATATAAGAAATCCTACGAAAATCCTTGTACAGGCTGCAAAACAATTATCATAATTGTCAGGTACACCCTTACACAAAGGATATATGTGAAAGGACGAGTGCACAAAAGTAAGACAAGTACTTTGTGAGTTATAAGGTACTCCAGTTGCTTGTCGAGTACTTCCTGTTTTCCTTCTCCAGCAACTGTTCGCTGTCCATTTTTATTTATTCTTCCGTCAGCATAGAGCCTCCATTCCAGGAAAGAGTATAAAAAGACTCCACCATAATATGGAAATTCCATGCTGGCAACATCACACACACACAATTTATAAAAAATACAGCTCTCAGAGCTGCTATTAGGATGTGTCCTGCAAGGATTCAGTAAAAAAACAGAGGAAATCCGATACGTTCTCCTGCTGTCTCTCCGTTCTCGATGCTTTCTCCAAACTTTTCTCTCTGTCCTCATTAGCATTATAAGTATATCCAGACTGAGTTATGGAGCGTTATCTCATTCGTTTTACTCCAGGAAGTGGGAGCCTAGCATTTTCAATTGGAAAGCAGTCTGAATTCCATGTGCGCGCCCTGGTTTCTGTCGTTCTACAAAAGTACCATTACAACTGTCTGATGATGGTGCTTTAATGATACATTTTTGTTTCCGGCATCCGTCACCCCATTCTTTTTGGTCACGGGTGGATGGAATTGAGCTGGAAATCGGGGAGAGATTGCAATTGTCATTAGGATCTCTAATCCAGACCGCACTACTTGCTCTGTAATTACATCTACCGATATCTTGGCTTGCACTCGCCTCTGAAAGAAAGTAAAAGTTTCCTTTCTCGATTCTTATGCAGCTTGTGGTCACTGACTTTGAAGTGTGGCTTTGATTGCGATATAACTCAATAAGAAAAATATAAGAAAGTAAAAAATAGAATCAGCATCAAAGGCTTTTTTTGTACTCGTGAAGTGATATGAAGAAAGGGAAAGAATGTTATATTGTGTTTGTGCCGCATATTACCACTCACGTACTTTTCCATTATCCTTATAAGAATTGGAGTGGAGAGACTGGCATTTTACTCTCTTAGCAATAGCATTCCTCATGCCGTTTGATCCACTCTAGCTGCCTTCAATCCAATACAGAAACTCTCACTATTTTCTCCACTTTCCTCTTATCCCTGCCTCTCATCACCGGCAGCTTGCACTCTCTCTTTCTGGTGTCTTTCATCGATTTTCGTAGGCCCAGAGTATTTTTCTTGGCTNTCTTTCTGGTGTCTTTCATCGATTTTCGTAGGCCCAGAGTATTTTTCTTGGCTACATCTATAACATCACACATCACACCAAAGACGAGAGTTTCTTGGCTCTGTAGCTTTTCCTCGGTGATCGAGAGAAATAGAGAGATAACAAGGAAGGAACTTGGTAAAAAAAGACAAGACAAAGACATAGCAAAAAAGCAGCGAAAGAGAGAGCACAACACATCACCTTCAGTGAAATACGAGTGGAGAGGGAAAAGTCAAGAGAAAAAGGGGGCCTGGACTTGGTGATGTTGGTTGCTTTCTTTCTCGTTTCTCCTGGCCCTTCTCTGGACAAGTGGAAAGGCGAGAGAAAAAAGAGCCAGTGTTTTCCTCGACCTAAGCCACACATGTAATAATAACCTTTGGAGGAAAAAGTGACTTTTTTCTCTCTGGGTTTTGTTGTGTGGAGATTGTGTTTCTCCAAATGTAATACATCTACGAACGAAGGTATGTATTTACATGGTATTTTGGGTGCAGCCTTTGAAAAGCTTTTCTTCTCTCGTCTATCCCTCCATTCAGGAGGGTTTGAGCAGCTTTCTTTTCTCCCTTACTCTCACTTTTCTCATCCAAAAAAAAGTTAGCGAGGAGATGCGAAAGAAAAAGTAGTAGCACGGGCTTTTTTCTGGAGAAAGCAAAACCAAGACAAGTCGTCCTTTCGTCGTTTATGTGTATCTTTATGATAATAGAGACCTTCTCGATCCATGCACACAAGAGCATTGTACGTATACCTTGTCGGCGTGCTACATATTTATGGCGTGCTCCGTGTAGCTGAAAGCTGAACTCGTATTTCTAGGGATATCGATTGAAAAAGAGTCATGAGAAAAGGTTTAACTTCAAGCTTTCACAGCGGAGGAGTGTGTGTGTGGATTTCTAGAAGGGGAAAGGCAGGAGGAGCGAGTGAGTGAGAAGAGAGAACTCAGACGGAGAAATCGTGTTTCCTTTTGGATGACAGGAAAGACGCCTCTCCGAGTGCCATAGACGAGGCAGGGTCTTTGACCAGAGAAAGCGAGCAGAACACAAGAGAAAGCTCGCTCGTCTCTTTCTCTCTTTGCGTTATAGTGAGACGAAAACGAGTTTAGAGTGAATACAGCATACCACGTATATGCATTAGATATAAGATGCACAATTCAATTTCCTCCTTTCTGAGTTAAAAAAGAGAAGAAAAAAGGGTCTCTCACTCGCTGGCTTACTTTCCAACTTTCCATAAAGTACAACAATGAGCCTGAGGACGTTCTCTCACACAAACGAGCAAGAGTAAATCAAGCAAACAGTTGAGAGAGAGTGAGAGGCTGCTGGCTTGTTGAAGCACGTCTTTTATTACAAAAGAGGATTATTGATAGAACTATAAAATGACAAAGGCAGGCCAGGAAAAGAGAAAGAGACGAGCTACATTCGAAGTGAAGGAAAAGTGCGCAAAAAGGTGTGAACATTTCAAGAAAAGTTTGAAACAGGCAATATCGAGAATATACTAGATACATTCGCACACTGTACAAGTTTTCTTGTAATCTCAAAGCATTCAACTTTGGCTTCCATTTTTATGACCAGTGTGTTATCCACCGATATACGAGTTACACCTTCACCCATAGCTTTTTTAAAATATAAAACGTGTGTTTGAGACAAAAATCCCAGAAATAAATTTTATATTGGAGGGATGCTCGCGCTGGACTTGAGTGAATCACGACAACAAGATTTTTTTAGCGGTACACATTACTGGCTCAATTAGGTAAGTTCGTGTGGTGTTGATGATGATGGTGTAACGGATGCAAATTTCCCAAAGTTCAAGTTCACCATACCATAGCCATTGTAGCTAAAAGGAAGAGAGAGAGACACAATGGATTTTATATGCTTTTCTTGACTCTTCATCGATTGAACGGTCACTTTGTTGATTGGAATATCAGATATCAATACATTTTTGTAGGTTGTAGTTATTGTGATGATGTTATGAGTAGAGTGACCACCGCCATCACACTCACACACATACAACATTGATCATACACCGGTGCTTTTTTATTCATCCCCTTTGTTATTCTCGTGAACCACGATGATGGTCTCTGATCAATAGGAAAAGAATTATGTTAATGATCATGATGATGGTGATGATGGTGATCTGTAACGATGATGTGAAGACGGAAAGCTTTTTTACAGCTTGTATATTATGTGTGTCTGCCGAAAGAAGGGAAAACTGTTTTCGAAAAAAAAATGTCTGGCTGAATGAGTTTTAAACCCACACGAACCAATAGATAAAAAGAGCCGCTATTCTTTCTTCTTTGTGCATTCTTACATCATTCATTAGATTATACGCAGTGTTCTGTCATCCCATCCTCAATCATTTCAATACGTACCAAAAAACTTCCCCCACTTTTCTATATTGAGAATAGCCATTCTTTCGAAAACGTCGCGGAGGAATCCACTGAGAAAAAAGGAAGACACACGATGGACACGAAAAGAAGGAATACGTAGGAACAGTTACTCGACTCGGCGAATTTTTTCAGTCTAAAAAGGAAATTCGATATCAGATGAAGAGATCAACATCACAAAAAAGCCTAAAGATCCTTGCCCTTTTATTTCTGTACCTCAACAACGCTCTTTTAAAGAGTTGCTCCTCTTTTGTCGATGTGATCTAGATAGAACGAAGAAAAAATATTTTCCCATCGTGATTGTCCTTACATGAGGTTACACAATGGGTACAATAGTACACCGGGCACAATCTTCAGATTCTGAAGTTGAAGTCTGAAGGCAAGCGGTTTCTTCATGGCATGCTTCATTCATTTATTTTTTCAAAAAGAAAAAAATACAACTCAAACCTTCATCTCTGCTTAAAGTTTTTTGTATCTTAACAAACTCGTGTGCGAAAACATCAGCGTGTTGAGGAAGCGTCGACATGCGTGAAAATCATGGAGTTTGGGAAACTGATAAAAAATTAGAGTCAATCATTGCAAAACAATGTCCTTCTGGACAGAGACTAATGAAATCAGAGAACATCGCACGAGCCATCGTAAAATCGTACTTCCAAAAAGCATTTCAAGAGGACATCAAAAAAACACAAGTCCTCAGAATCTGATATGAGCATTATAAGATGATACAGGTAGTTGAGTTTAATGTGAATATGATGATGTTGATGATGACTGTGATCTTGAATTTAAGAAGGTCTCCCAAACAAAAACACCATTTATACATATTTAACTGTACTTATTATTTTTTCTTCTTTTCCATTTCCTGTCTGTGACCCTTCCCTTGAGTCAACAATCATCTCACAATGTACTTAGGTACATACATAATATATAATCTTGACATACAGACGAACACGCTTGCTCCTTGCAGACATGCAATGATGAAAAATGCATCCTTTTCCTCAACAACCAAAAAAAACCCTTGCAACTTCTTCTCCACGTTAAAACTCTCAGCGCTGTAGTAATTTGCGTGCGAGACCTTTAGCGCGGTTTGGTGCGTTGTTTTGTGTGATGTGTGTGTTCTCTAGTTGCGATTACGATGCGCGTGGAAATCCTCTTCATCTCAGAACATTATATCGCGTCGTAAAATCGTTCTCTTTTTTCACATTACCTTCCTTCAACTCCTCGAAGCTAATAAAGACGTTTTTGTGCAAACGCTTCGCTTTCAGGATATAAATTACAGGTGATCACAATAGTAATACCACACACATTTGGGCAGAAGGATTTTTCTTGCTGAGCTGTTGCATCATCATCATCATCATCATCATGAGTATGAACAGCAGCATAAAATGATAATAATGCAAAATTGCTTCCTTTTTTCTGCTCCAAGATTCCCTTCGCATTTTACTTTCGCTGACAAAAGAAGTTCACGAAACAATGCCAAGTCTTCACAATAGACTCACAAAAGTTTACATGCAAACTTGGTGTGACGACTAGAGAAGTGTGTGTGGTAAGCTTTTAGTGTTTGTAATCGTAATTGGCAAGGGAGGATGATACTACTAGTTCCTCTCTGAGTGCATCAACGGTCAAGCTAAGAAGACAAAGAACCTTAAAAAACGCGTTCCAATATTGCACACATGCAACACGTTCTGCGTGTTTGTGAGCACTTTGGCTGTACGGATATTTTTGAGTGTTGTTTGTGTGGCCTCTTGAAAAATGATATTGATGAATGATGAATAATTGAGAATGTAGACACAGAGTGTGACCAAGCTGTGCATATATATTTGTAGAGTATATAAATAATATGCAGAGCCACACACAGGAAGCCGAGTGGTCCGTCATGTAGGTCCTTTATGTTTCAGCTTGGCTAACACAGTGACCAAGGCTATAGCCAGAGGTACAAGATAAATACAAGCGCGTTGTTCTCGAGATGTACACAACACGAAACATCTCTATATTATATATATACAAGCCTCACAACAGCCACTTCATAACACGACACTTTGTGTGAGAAATATATGTGTGTGAGAGGCAAATAAGTCTAGGTCCTCACGTCTCGTGTAGAATGATACATTGGATGACGAGAGAAGAGAGGGCGGAAATGAAGAGATTGCCACATGGAATAATTTTCATGGTTTAACTAATCAGTCTCCATATTATTATAGAGCGCATTGTAACGTTCCACACAGGGGAAAAAATCGAGTGCATAAAGTACGGCTGTCTCCTCAAAATTTCTACAGAGATACACACTATATGTATATAGGCTTATGTGTACAGGTTTCGCTGCAAAAACACGCGTGAAGTTTTTCGACTAACTCTTTGTTCACATGCGATGATGATACCAGTAGTAGGAGCAACATCGCACATATCCTCAAAAGTTGTCCGTGTTTCTTTATCGGCAGTGTGTATGTATTGAATTGGAAAAGACCAAACTGTTTTGTTCGTGGAAACAAATTGATGTGTGTAACGTTTTTTTTTTCGCTGCCCAATCCAAACAACTCATCAACTCACAATTCGTGGTACTCCTCGTACCTAATGGATGCTTGTGTGATACTTCTTGTATGATAAAATGCGATTCCGAGGTCATTTCCAACAAAATCTCTCGCCTATATGATGCAAAGTCTCATCTCTCTCTGTTTATCACTTACTTAGATGCGGCACGTTTTTTATAAAGTCTATATTAAAAGTCGACTCTTTCTGGATATGGATAAGGAAGCTGTTTGGACGTGTTTTAGAGTACACAAGTTGTCGCAATCATGCTCATGAAATGCATCATGCATGCACCACGCTGAGTCAAGGAGCGTTGTGATGATGATTCATTCCACAAAAACGAGAACAGCAGCGTTTGGAACTCCTAGTTTTAAAAAATGCAATTGCGTGCTACCAAGACGCTGCTTACGTTCCCAAATGTATTTTCAGAGCGGCTGGTTGTAATACAAGTGAAAAGCGAAGAATTTATCAAGGATGTTTCGTAAGTTGCACACAGGTGTGCAAGCCTGTTTACCCAAGTCATAAACCTTGTGCAACTGCCCGTTAATATGTATTCAAATAAAAAGATGATCAATAGCGTAGGAAAAGCTACTGCGTTCTTGGCCTAATTTGGCGAAAAGGTGTCGTTATAAATATCCTTACGTATTTATGTGAGGCCTATAAGCAGCGTAGTATTTGCACTCGCAGAAGGAAAGAAAATATAGTCATAATTAATTACTTTGAACACATTATCGTCTCTCTTTCTCCCATGACTTATCCCCTTGATATACCAGGTGGGAGGCGAGCGAGCACGAGCTAATTAATAGAATGTCAGCCAGTCTACGTCGCCAATCTTCATTTGGGCGCCCTAAAAAGGAGCGGACATCAGGAAAAGTTCATATCGCACGTAAGCATAATATGCACATATGCACATATTGTATAAAATTCTACATTCGGAGAATGCTGAAGTTTTACTGTGATGATAACTTTATTCATGAAAATAACCGCTGACTTTTCCATTGCCAGTGTTGACATAAAAGTCGATTTCGGGAGAGTGTAATTCATCTACCCGATAAAAGTCAAGGAAAACTTGAAATTATTCGCGGTTTCTATCCGAACTGTTAAAACACTATTAACT
>JAHZMW010004757.1:0-10161 GCA_027743745.1 Alloscopus bannaensis
ACAATCCCGACGGGCTGTGATTCATTTGGTATTTCAGCGCTTGGCTGACATGTAGCTTAAAATGTTTATTCGAAACTTTCGGTATTGTATTTATTTTATATATTTATCGTGTGAAGAAACTTGTTTTTTAAATTAAATACGTGCCTATATTTATACTCTGGAAATATATAATGTTTTCAAAAAATGAACAAAATACATCTCTGATTCGAAAGAGATTATGTGGCTACAACAGCTTAAACTATTGTATGATATCGTCGTAAGTATACTCAAGGTGGGCTTATAAATACTGACAAGAGTATAGCCAGAGACACAACATTTCTCAACCGCAATCCGTCTTGACGGATAAACCCGTACCAGGAAAAACTCTTGATTCAATTAGCCAGATTCGCCATAAAAAGATTTATCGGAGAAGAGTCGATAAATTATTAGATAGCATGCAATCATGATGGCGGGGTCTAATGCGATCTCTACACGTCAGGTAAATCGCAAGTCGTTATTTCTGATTGAATGGAACTAAGATCCTCTTCCTACTCTGTTTTTATAGTGAACATGTACATACCTTTCCGTTAAACTCTGTGCTACCAGTACCCGAAAAAGCGAACGTCCGCGTCCAGCTAAATGGGACATTCATGTAATAAAAGGTACAACAACGTCTTATCAGCAGAGTGTTCAATAATGTTGGTCGTAAAAAAATTGTAAGTTTCAATCACACAAAAGGATGACAATAACTAGAAACAAAATATAATACACCACAAATCAGAGAGAAATCTTACGCACACTTGAAAAAGTCGGTTCCGTTGATTCAAAGAACTCAATCTCGAGTGTCATACGTGAGTAAGAAAGTACACCATCAATATTGAGCGGATTCTTTTCTTAACTTTCCCTGTCATATAAGACCCACTGCCGAGAGAGTCACTGTGTTCTTAACGTGTGCACCAGCTGAGTCGGTGAGAACGCGAGTTGTGTGTGTGGCTGTGAAAGAAATATGGCATGAGTCTATTCACGCTAATTTAACCCCCTTGCCGTTTTTGAGGCAACTTATAACCCATTCTCTGTGTCATACATCTTCTCCCACAATTGTTCTCATAAGTAGGAAAAGTAACAAAGCACACCACTTCTTCTCAAAATGTGTGTGCATTCCTATCGCACTTTTTTTATTTCTTTCAATACCAAAGCATCTCCGATATATGTATTATGGTGGATAGATGTTGAAACCAGAGGCTTTTTTATCCTTTCTTTCTACGAAAGAAATGATTTTTGTAGCCCATTGCATGTCTCGCGAAATAAACTTGGTGGAGTATAGCGAACTTGATATCTCACACAGCCCAAACGTGTGTGGTGGTGGTGGTGGTGTGGTGGATGGGAATTTATACGAGTGGTGTATGATGCACATAAAAAGGGAGCTTATCTCACGCCAAAGCGAAAGCATTTTGAAGTCATGTCATGACAATCTAAGGGTGCCAGTTTAAGCTTCATTGGAGATTGCCACAATATATACAGCATTACGCTTTCTTCACTGCACACACCCAAAAACTGCCAATACGATACACACATTGTGGAAAAGCAAAAAAAGCTGAGAAAAGGGAGAAAGCGAAGAAAAAAACTCAGGCTTTGTTCATGACTTTTGGTCTTTTCCACCAATTCCACAGGATGCATACTACAGCAGAAAGTGGAACTGCTTTGAAAATATCTTTCATCCGTAAAATGGAGAAGAGAAATAAAAAACGAAGCTTGTGCGAGAGAGAGAGAAGTGTCCCACAAAGATCTCTCTTTCAAGAAATGTGGCAAATATATATACGTTGTGATCTATACAGTTTCCTCATTTTATAGCCAACACTAATACGACAAATATGTAGTAACCTTCGTTCAGCTTTTATAACAATACTCGGCAAACTTTGTATGCATACATTGATATATTATAGGAAGGTTTTATATGTTTGGAAGGGAATTCTAAGCAATTTTGCAAAACTTGCAAAATCTTTCATTTGCTATGTGTTTGGTAGCAACTTCAAAGGACGAATGGAACACGATGTACCCGCGCGGTAGTGAGAGTTTTTCTCGCATTTTTACCCCAGTCTTTTAGCCTTTGACCTCCGCAAATGTGCTGCAACATTACTTCCAAACGTTATTTCTGTTGATCCGGAAAAGAGTAAGTAATATTTTTGTATGTGTGCAGTGATTTGTTCTTTTCTTCTCTTGGCACTTCCTGAAATTCCATCGTAAAAACGGGGTCTTCTCGCTCAGTTCACTCTGACTTCTTTCTTTTCGCTGCCTCTTTTGGATAGTTGACTAAGGTCATAAAACAAAGAAATGCTTGAGTTTTTTTCTTAAAAGAAAATTAAATACAAGTACGCGACTTGAAATTGTGAAGATTGTGAAAAGAGAAAGCACAGCACAACACTTTTGACGCATGCTGGCTTCGGTTTGAAAGATTTTCGGTGCGGTGTGTGCATGGTGAGTAGGTATTAAGGATAAAAGATAAAAGGCACAAGGCGAGGTTAGTTCAGTTTACATCTGGTTTGAATCAGATGCATGCTAAATGTTCGAGGATGAGGACTCATGATTAACTTTCTTGGAAGATTGGAGAACCATCGGCATTCTCATTTTCTCCGAATGCTGTTTTCACAAAGCTATGAAATTCGTTTGTGTTAAATTAAACAAACACTCCCAATTTCCATGCCCTGCACCTCGATCAGAGCACATTATCTCCAGATTGGAAATAGAAATGAATTCAAGAGTCGTGCATTTACTGTCGACTGTTGAGTGAGTAAATTAAAGTGTCGCCAAGCGTTCTGTGGAAAGAAGAGATGCAAATTTTAATTTACACTTCTAGCCGATGATTGAAATCAACATCGGGAGGAACAACTAATTTATTCGTAGTAAAAATAGTTTCATGTTTGGGTTCAGAGAATTCTTATTACTGTCGACTGTTGAGTGAGTAAATTAAAGTGTCGCCAAGCGTTCTGTGGAAAGAAGAGATGCAAATTTTAATTTACACTTCTAGCCGATGATTGAAATCGTCATCGGGAGGGAAAACTAATTTATTCGTAGTAAAAATAGTTTTATGTTTGGGTTCAGAGAATTCTTAATTGTGGTTTCACACAAAACCACCTTCACTTGATGAATCGAACAATATCAATAAAGTATGTGTAGCGCAGTTGTATTTTACTCTCGCTGAACTTTTGAGAAATGTAAGAATACATACACTAGAATGTGTAAGTACAATGTCCGACGAGTCTTGAATAATGTTTCATCAAGAGAACAACACTTGGCTTGTTGATGATCTTGTAGGAAGTCTCGCAGTACAAATTGGTCTCAGATTAATTACAGTTGATTTAAATTATACGTAGCTAATGTTTCACAGGATGAATGGCGTGATTCGTGGTAAAAATTCTTTTACTACCTAATCGTCCATTATTCAAAATCAACATATTTGAGTGAAAAGATTCCCTGTCGTTTTTACCAGGTCACCGTTTTTTATCCATTACTTTTGGATGTCACGGAGTGAATANCAACAAATTTGAGTGAAAAGATTCCCTGTCGTTTTTACCAGGTCACCGTTTTTTATCCATTACTTTTGGATGTCACGGAGTGAATATTAACTAATAAAAGGGGAATACCTAGTCTTTTATCTTGGAAAGGGAGCACCTGATGCATTTTTGCCACATCTGTTGAGCACAACCTTGGAAGAATGTTTGAAACCGTGTGAAGTGGTATCATTGGCATAAAATACTTCCCTGTGGCTAAGTATATAAATAACTAAACACATCATACAAAATTACCCCCATTATATAGTTTAAACTTCAATTATATAATTTTCAATCTAGAATATCGTAAGAAATGAAGTAGTAGGTTGTGCAGAACAAGTTTGTCCAGTTGCGTAACTTTTCCCGAGTCTCAGAAACTCTATCGCTCCTCCTTCCCTGCTGGCAAGCATTTCATACTTTACACCTGCTCTAGCCACCGTGTGCTCTCTCATCTGTGCCCATGTTCAAGCGACTGGTAAGATCATCGTGATGACTTTTTACAAGGATAACGAGACATAACAATTTTGGAGGAACACGCCTCGCGTTGTCTTCTCAGCTCAAAGAATAGGCGTAGAAACAGAAGATGATGAAACTATAGGCAAAGAAGCATCTAATTTATGATTCTTTGCACATGGTAAGGTAACCAAACAAAAGTAAAAGCTGTGACAGTGGCAGCACTAGGAGGCATTCAAGTTTATTGCGGCAAAGGTGCAATGAAAACGCTATAAATTTCAACCGAAATTGTAATTGCAAGTTATTAAGAAATGGTGATGCACCCCTCATGAATATTTATGAGGATGAATGAAGAGGAAAACCGTGGTCTTCGTCGACTCAACATCCTCCAATGTATAAAAATGTGCCTAGGATATTTGAATATAATTTTGCTTCACAAGTTTGAAAACAAAATAAAAACATTTAGTTTTCTTTATATAACAGCATCCGAAACCTGAATGTGACGACGATCCAATAAATGAAAAAAAACAATTGCCCCAAAATAATTTTAAGGATTCTGCAATGACCCATAAAACACATCCTTAAATGATCGCGTTATTAAGGTGTTAAAAATTCAGGCGAATTAACTCAAATCCCCTCGACCTCAACAGTATCTTTGAGCTCATAAAGACTGTTTAATAAATTTCAAGGATTCTGCAATGACCCATAAAACACATCCTTAAATGATCGCGTTATTAAGGTGTTAAAAATTCAGGCGAATTAACTCAAATCCCCTCGACCTCAACAGTATCTTTGAGCTCATAAGGACTGTTTAATTTTAATAGTGGTACAAACTCGATAAACGTATTTATGCTGTGGAAAATGTTTATAACAGGCTTGATTTGAAGGTTTAAATTTTTCAAAACCCAAGACTTCTTACAAAATATAAGTTGAAGCGGTTTTTGTTTTGAAGAGCTTTGAAATAGTTTTATTTACACATCTCACATTTTGCACTGTTTACTTCTAATTCTGGTTTATGCAAAGAAGTAGAAGAAGAGCTTTCACCCTCAATGCCGCATAATGCTATAGTATTTCAAGCGAACCTTTTGAAGTTGAAGGATTAGCGATAAAAAAATGGAAATCTTGACGAAGAAGTTGCGGTATGTCATTTGTATTCTTTCCCTATAAGCTTTCTGATGGATTTACATAAATCTCCCTATTTTCTTCAAGCTCAGGTTGATTTTTCCTAGTGCTTCATCGAGTCTTTTGTGTACTGAGCATCTGTTTTGTTTCCCAACCAGCATTTTTCTTCGAGGTATGCGTACACTATATAGACCATTCTGATCTGACTTTGCATACTCACAATCAACTTCTTTTGTAATGCCGCGTAGGACGACTTTTTTGATGAGCGGTTTTGCACGAATTTATTAGGTTTTTGGCTAACAAATAAAGCTTTCAGGCAGGTGTGATGCATGCATGAATGAGTAATTATGTTTTCTGGAAACAAGTCGGCTGAAAGATCTTGAAACCTTTTAATCCTCCATGACAGGACATGGCAGTATTAGGTATTTATATGAAAGATATAAAATTCGCCGTGAAGCAGCTTAGGAGGTGCGGTACATTCTTCCAGAGGCGATTAAAAAATGAAGTCTTGTCAAGTTCATGGTACAGGTAACTTGTTAAAAGTAGGTGGGAAATTGCCGTAAACAAATGGTACATCTATGTACAACTTTTCATTGTTACTGAGCTTCTTGAAAAATAATAGATATTGGCGAACACGTCCTTAACTGTAAGGATCAACTTGTCAGCAATGAAGCGGTGCATAATTTTACAAATGAAGAATTTTGTGAATACATGGTAAGGGATGCCGTCTTCATGTTCATCTCACAGTAAATGCTGGTTCAGTCGGCACAGTCCACTGAAAAACTTTTGTTATCACGCCAATTTGACAGTTGAGTGATAATTAAAACAATTGGGAAACAATGGATGATGAGGGGAACTGTTTATGGTGCAAATACCATTAAAGTTCTCATGCTGTGAATTCGGAGTGATGTTTGCACAAGATTTCATGTGTGCTAACAAAATATACAAGGTACTGAAATAGATGAATAACCTTTTGTAATATTTGCAGTCACAAGAGCAGTAGCGGTTCATTCTAAAATTACATTTACATCATAACCTACTAAAGATGAAATGAAATGGTAATCACCACCACCACCACCACTGCATTGCACCGTGAGAAAAACTTCACTTTTACCATTGCATAGGCCTGGACATAGGTGGCCTACACCTACGAAACCTAAAAATGATCATTTCACAACTTCCACAAAAAACCTCTGCAAACAAACTACAAAGAGCAGTATCCCGCAAACATAAATGTTTACACTTGGCAAAAAAGGAGGAGGGGAAAATAACCATCGCCTGTGATGACAGGAGCATGTTATATGTTGCCATAAAAAAGAAAAGTAATAACACGACTGCATCTCATTAGAATAAAATTTGCTGACATCCAATTTACATTCCATGATCCTTCCTTCTTTCCTCTGCATCACATCCACAATTTTTTCAGTCATGTTGTGCTTCCTACGAGTGGTTGGAGAAGGGTGTATAATCATCCAACACACCAGCACAGAAGTCATTCGTATGTCATCATTATGATCTTAGCGAAAACCACAGTTTTATACCATCACTCTTTTTAAAAACCTTTTGACACAGAGTAATGAAAATGGAGACTCTTTTCCTTTTCTACAAAAATACTCGTATTACCACGTATAGTTTAAGATTGTAAATGTACCCTCAACGCTACACTATATACTATAATTTCTTTGCAAAAAATAAATTACCGCACAGTTTTCAATTACACTTTCATTGCGCCCTCTCGGAAACGTCAGAATTTCGATGATGAAAACAAGTAATGGGCTCTTGCCAATTACAAAATGAAAATGTATACGTTTTGTAGAAACTCTTATCACAACAGCACAGCATATTATCACCGTATTTTATTTGAACCACTTTAAGTGACTACTGTTTTCATAAGAAAGATGAGAAAGGATTCTACCCTTTTTCCTGTGAGTAGATCTAACAAGAAGTGTGTTAAAGCGAACATTATCTTTCTGGTGGTCATATTTTTGTTCTTCAACACGGAAACAAAAGCACTGAAAAGTACTACGGCATTCTCAATTGCTATATACACACTTGTTACCTGCTAAAAAAAGACCTGGCTTCAGTATTGGCGCATTGTGTACATCTCCAAATCTAAAAGTTATATCAACTCAGAGAATTTTTTTAAACTGGCCGATAATACATATTTAAAAGTATACATTTTGGTGTTGGTTTGGCAGTGGTGATGATGACGTTGTTGGTTTCGACTCTATCCACCACTCTGTGAGTATTACTCTTTGCTTTGTGAAGGGAGAAGAAAAGAAAGTCTCACAGGGACAAAATGAAGACGATGAGAAACGAAGTGTATAAGAATGTGTCTGTGGAGAAGCGTAGATTTTTTGGGCGGGGTAGCGGAGAGCAATAAAGATAAATAATTTACAAGTAGCAAGGAGAACGACTGTCGCCAAGCGGAGAGAGGAAGACCCATTGAAGACACGTCCACACATATACTACGCCGTGCCAGAGTGGTACCTTCACCCAAGAAAGCCTTCATAACTAGTAAACACACCACATCCAAAGTATTCTCTAGAACCTGAAGAGATTATGAATGTACATCCAGTCCGCATGGTGTAATACACACTCAAGGATGTGGAAAGTGGAAGACAAGATTTAGATATCGTCATCACCGCCAGCAATACATAATTGCGAAGCGTTCTCCTGCCACGAAAAAAAGGGGAGCTGATGCGATGATGTTGTGGTAGTAATATTGTAGAGAGCTTATTGCTTCACACATACGAGAATTCACGCACATTTCATTCCCCACTCTCCCATTGTTCACAGAGATTCATTTTTCTCGAACCACGGACGACGGAGAAACACACACGGCTGGTTAAGCACAATTCCCATTTTTTCATTTTAATGTAGTGAAAGGAAAAAAGTTTCGCTTTCTTCTGGGTTTGATTTGCAAGTCGCAGAGACCATTAAATCCAAGTGGTTAAAGTCTCATACTGTGTGGAAAGGGTCCATGTCGTTGTACCATTTGCGTCGAATCTGGACCGGAGGCAGCTCATGAGCTTTTGCACATGACACTGCGCACATTCTCGTGACTGGAGAAATCCATTGGAAAAATTAGTCCCATCTGTTTTATTGAGGNGCTTTTGCACATGACACTGCGCACATTCTCGTGACTGGAGAAATCCATTGGAAAAATTAGTCCCATCTGTTTTATTGAGGAGGTAGATTAGATATGAATTTTCGAAGTAAATCAGACATCACAGAGGATTCCAATTAGAAGCCATGATAAGATAAGATACTCTTGTTCTGAATTTTGACGGAACAATTGCTTTTCCCACTACTAGTATGAACTAGCTTTGCAAATCTCGTCATCATCTCAACCAATTCTTATGAACCCTGGCTTTTTCTCTTGAGAATCGCGATTTTAGAATGTGTGGAGAAATCAGGAAAAATTTACGATCGTGTACCCTTTGCCACGGGAGAACCCCGAAACCGCCAATATTATACCATTACGATTGACCTCAATCACCATTCCGCCAAAAGGAATGAAATGAAGGCTATACATTAAACTGCGGACATCGAGTTAACATCTAGTAGAAGCCCATGTTTTTTCACGCAAACCCTGAGGAAAGGCAAAGAGTAAACTTTCGGGATTATGGGACTCATTTGAATGTGAGAATTATTCCGATTGTCTAGATTTAGGGATCAATTTGAAATCTCATAAACGGGTGGTTACAGTCTCCTTCTTCTACTCCATTGGGCCGTTTCCCACTGCTCTCACTTTCCCTTTAACGATGCGCAGCTAGTGTGTGAGGCTACTTAGCTTCCGTTTATAACTACCATCCGGTACAGCGTTCGTAATCGAAATAATAACTTGGGGACGTTGGAGAAGTGAGTTGATGGTTGTGTGGTCCAACTACTCGCAGCAACATTCACGTGAGATTATTGCTCGCTCCAGTTTTGCCACTCTACCACTAACTCACTTTTCCTTCTTTCGCAGTCCTTTGATGTAGTCCGAGCAATAGTCCTTTTGCCCTCAACATTTGCATTCAATAGGCATTTCCAAAAAACGGGAAAAAATTCGCACCAATTTCCAAAATGTTACATACCGGATGATTCGGAATACAGTGTTCAATCAAGAATCATGCTTTAACTTCGAGAGGAAGAAAGCGAATCTACGCCAAGAATCACTCTCATCCATTAGCCCGAACAAGATGATGACGGGCGAGTTGAAAACTTGCGAGATGTGACGGAAAATATCCTTCACCCGCAGCGTTTTTCTTATTGAAGGAAAATCCAACGCATGCAGTGAAAGACACAATGCTTCCATTGTGGAAAAAACAGGTTTGGAACATGTATAAAAAACAGAAAAAAGTTCCTTGTCTAACTTTCCCCCACTTCATCGGGTTCTTAAGGTTTTATCACAGTAATACAGTGGTCTAGACCAAAGATAGGAGGAGAAAGTGTACGCATATATGCTATTCTATAAAGAATGTATGCAAAGAAAAAGATGTGGAAAGTTGCAAGCTCCCTGCATATGTAAGGTACGCAAGAGCTATAGAATTATTATTATTATCACAAAGATAACTTTATGAGCTCATATGAGCACAGTTCAAGTAGAAAAGTACAACTCTGGCGGAGATGTATTTAAGTAAGAACATTTTCGTTCAAGCTTGCAAAAAATGTGAAAGAAAGACGCAGGAGCTATGGGAGAAAGCATTCGGTGTATAATGCGTATACGTAGCTTTTCCCCTCGTCGTTATATAGAAAACTATATGAGCAATTACGTAGAATGTTCATGAATGAACCACGGGGAAGGGAGAGAGAGAGAAATAGATGAAAAAAATTGGCAGAGTCGTTCCTTGTCATGTTTCAGTCTAATAAAAATCCTGGAGAGTTGAACTTATTCTAGTCAGGGAGGACATTCCTAGGATTGTCGGGGCTAATTCCGACATCAGTCTGGAACAACTTTCACACACACACTGGAACTCCAACCTTTTGAAGAGAGGGTCTTGGCATGTGTGGTGCAGCAAATGCAAAGTCGGCACATCAACATCGCTCTCGTTTGGTTTTTGCTCCAGAGGTT
>JAHZMW010004758.1:0-12512 GCA_027743745.1 Alloscopus bannaensis
GAAAGATTGATTTCGGTGAGGGGAAGTCAAACGGCAAGTGAACTGACCTTTCATCGGTCACTCTGTAACTAACCGTGGACGCATAGGAAAACAAGGTTTTTGGAAGATTCTACGAGATTAGTCTGACATACTGCGATCGAAAGTGTATGGATTGCAGTTGCATTTGGGAATCTGAACAGACTCTCCTTACATTTAAGATTTACTCGTTGCTTCACCGAGTTAATCGTTTTCCACGTCCTTTTTCCCTAAGCATGTAAAACGTTAGAGCGGTTAACCGGCATTTGATGAATCAACAAAGACTTCTTCGCAAAATCCCTCTGAAAGATGCAGACTGCACGGGATTAATGTATGCGTCCCGTTGCGCATAAAAGAGTAGATTACGTAAACGATATGGAAGGATGTCTGCTTCGCTCCTTCCTTTAAATCCACTGGTTCATTCATGACGCTGTAAATATGTCACTTAGATAGATATGTATTGCAAAAAAATCCTGTACATTATTTCGTGTGAGCTGGGAAGAGGGATTCGTGAGTAATGTGGAAAACGCTTTTATGTCTTTGGTTTGGAAACGCGTGGTAATACTTGTTGTTATATATTGGCAGGATATGAATGACTGCAATTCTGCTGAATACCCGCGGCTTCCATAGATGAATTGAAGTTTTACCTTTGGAATGTGTATCAAGCATTCGCTAAAGTTTTACCCATATTAATCTCTGCCGTGAGATGCATTTGATTCGTATCGACTGCGCATCTTGTGTGTATTTAAAGTGAGCACACGCTACCGACAGTTCGTGTACAAAAAATAGTAAGAAAAATCTTTATTTCGTGTTTCACACACACATGGATACACACTGCATCATCATCATCAGGGTGTAAAAATGCGAGTGTGAGTGAGTACATTTGTGCGTTTGGAAGCAGACTGGTGCTTTTAGCGAAAAAATCGTCATTATCATTCATTACCATATATAAACTCATCGTAATAATCATTTTTTGTGTCAGTGCTAAAGTACATGTGAAGCCAGACTGCATAGTATCATCGGAGAAGTGAGAGAAGCATTCCATAATACATTTCTGCATATTAAATCTCACACGGCAATCGTAACAGCTTGCACACGAGATGACCTGATCCAGTGCAATGCGTTATACTCTTGAGATTCCTAGTTCATTCTGTTTTCGAGTGAGCACGAGCACACCTTCCTTAGTATCCTCATTTTATCACTTACTCAGAAAAAAACGTCAAATTCCTTCTCAGTACAATTTCCTCAGTAAAATTCCTCGGTATTTCACTGGGAACTAGTTTTTTGTAGTAATCCACTGTTTTCGAGACGGAATCTGAAAGTAGGAGCAACACTACAGTGTTTGTTATTACAGACATGGTAAAAATGTCTGTACATGGTAAAAATATTGTGGTGTTAAACACATTTTAATGACAACTCTTGTCTTGAATGATTAATTTTTGTAGGAAAGGGTGCTTTTAAAGTACGGAGATTTTTCACGGATTTCCCAAAAGTCATCAAGTCTCATGATACCATTATATCGGACATGTACTTCGTCTTACTCCATGCTTTCAACCAGGATCCCATTGACTGATTACACTCTCACAAGATATAAAAACTGATTGATTACATTTTTGTAAAACGTCAATAGTGGATTATCTTCAGTGCAAAAAAGAGGAAGAGAGCATGAATTTAAACTTCAAGTCTGTGTAAGTGACGCTGTCTCTGGTGACTTATGCTTTGACTAGATTATGATGGAACCAATCCGAAAATGTTTTTCGAGTTGTACACTTCGAGTTGTGGATTGTTGAAACAGCAAAGTTATGGTTTGTGCACATCCTGTGTTTAAAATAAGTGACCCTTGACTTCGAATGCCTGAATGGAAGAAATTTAGAAACAACTTTCAGGTCTCTAATGAAGACTCGCTGCGGTGGGTTCCTCTCCTTCTAACGTCTTCACTTAATAATAACAGACTTTTGCGTGGAAGACCGACGAAGAAAAAAAAGAACCACAGGTCGAGGTCTTCTTGTCAAGTCATCATTTTCTCAGCAAGTGCAGCACATTAGCACCAGCTGCCTCTAATGTCCATAAGTACATTACGTGAGTGTGTGAAGGAAGTGAAGAAAAAATGAAGGATATGATGAGCTTTGTCTCTGCTTTCAAATCTACTACTCCTTAGCATCGCCGCTAATTCCGAAGAATTTCTCGTGTAAAAAAAAGTCTCAGCCTCCATCACACAATTTATTTCCACCTTCTTCAACTCTTCTGTGTTCCACAGACTTGGATGAGATTTTAAGATTTTCATCATGCATCTCAAGAAAATTTCTCCGAAGATGTACATAGTAGTATGTATTCATAAACAAACTTATCTTTGAATATTTGTGTGAGTGATGATGACTTCTGTGAAGAAGTAAAAAAAGTTTTGAGAGAAAAACAACAATATAAAATTCTCCCATCTTACGACACCTTTACACATTTCTATTGACGAAGAAGAAAAAAACAATGGACGATGATAATAATGCTAGGCTGACAACAAGTTGTGTTTGTGATGATGATGATGTAGCTCCTTCACAAGATTCCTTTGAGAGTTCGAAGGGTAAGAAATAATCATTTTTATTCTTTCTATGGACTTTTAATGCCCTTCCCGGGGCGTAGCACTTTATTGCATGTCTTTCACTATAAGTATTCAGGAGAGGCATGCAGCTTTAAAAAAACTCATATAAGATTTGTAGACACACGACATAATCATGGATATATGGTTGTTAGTCACCTATTATTGTGTCTGTAGAGGAGGCTGTGAAATAAATAATGCTCGGATGATATTGTTGATGTTGATCTGCATTGTGTGCTGATGTAGTTTAAAGGGAGAGAGAGGATGTGAATTAGTTGTCTGCTTTGTTTCTTCCTTTCTTCGGAAGATGCACACAAGTTATTGCTTATTACTCACCACTTGTATAGGTCGTCTTCGCAGAAGATGTAATATTCTTCCTTATACCAAGCCCACACATTAGCAGGCGGACACAACGTAAAAAAGGTCGAGAAAACTGAGGAGTATTTAAAGGAGACCGAGAGAAACCCAAAAGTTACATCAGTTACTTCATCAGTTCACGCAGTAGTAGAGTTGAAATCAGTATCTTTTTTATGGGCAGAAAGGAAGGAAAACAGCGTGTAGTAAAAATTATTTCTTCGTATATGGCAAGTTCAGGCTTTGTAGTTCGTGCGGCAAATCGTGCATTTTGTACCTACAGCCAGCAAATTGCTTGATGATATCGCACTCTCAGATCTGTGGTATGTTAAGAAAAAATCCGAGTCCGTAATGGGAGTATATGAAGGTGTACATAGGTACATGTATCTTATTTAGCTAGACTCTGTCTTTTGAATTCGCACATACGAAATGGGAGAGTGGTGAGCTGCGTTGTCGAGTCCGAGATGGTCATGCAAAGAGAGAAAAGTACCCGTGCAATTTTCCATAATTTGAGATTTTACTATGAGTTTTGAGGAGAATCTTTTTCGTGGTTATACATATGGAAACGTGGAATATCCTAGAGAAGAACGGATATCACTGAGAAAGACAGTCGATATTTTATATCGGCATATTTTTAGGGAGAAACATTATTAGACAAACAAACATTATTGTTTTTTAAAATAATTTTCTGAAGATGCTGTTGCTACCTCTCAGAGATTGAGGATTTTGACGGAAATGATTTTTTTCGCTGATTGTAACCTTTCGAGAAGAACAAAAGTATAATATGGGCATGAGTGTGGAGGGTTATATTTTTTGTACATTTCCTCTTTCCCATTTGGTCATAGAATTTGAATTGGTAAGGCAATAAAACTCATTACAATATTACGTAAGCACACTTTTGGGTAGGAATCGCAAAGCGCAAAGACTACATATCTATAATGTACATTTAGAATCAGTGAGCATCCCGGTGGTGTTCAAGTTGTAAAAATCACGTAAATTATGTATATTACAATTTTTTATTTGTGTTGATGGGTGTTGGTTTGAGAGATAAAGATATATGCAGCTACCTACCTCTCTGTTCGCGTAATCGCATTGGTGTGCTGGCTGGAAGTGGAGAGAAATATTATGCATGAAAAACGTCTTGATTTTTTTAATGCTCACTCCTGTAAAAATGAAATATTACGGCAAGGGAGGATGTGGGCTATTATAATTTTCGAAACAAAAGACTACATCCATTATGTATGACCGAAGGCATTTTTATTGCATTCCCATATACATTTCTAGCTCTGTGTACTCACTCACAGTAGACGGTTTCGTATCTGCAGAAAAATGGACGCGAGACAAAGAGACAGCAGAATATTTCGCTGATTTGACGTTCCTACTGAAGGGCATGCTGGGACGGCTGCGGAATTAACGAAACCAGTGGCAATGAGCATAATAAAGTCAGAAGAATACTCATGTCTGATCCAGCAGTTTTTATACAAACTCCATTGTAAGTATAAATCCACTTGTTAGGATAATGGTAGCACGAGTGGTCACACACTGGATCAAACTCATATTACATTACACCGCATTCTACGCACTATTTACGATCAACTCCACACTCGATAGGGAAACAATGGGAAAAGTTTTGGGGTGCTTCAGACCTTCACTATTGCAAACCACTTTTGCTACTAGAGTCAAGAGTGTCTGGCTCTGTGCAGACTGCGTACACACACAGGTATACCATATTATCACACCACACAATCACCACCATCGTCAGCATCATGTAATCACATTAGAAAAAAATTATAAAAATGTTAAAAATGTGTATCTACGTTCATCAGAGATGGTCGCCATTCATGCATCCGGAAAGCTGTCAAGTTGTGTACAAGCTAAAATACTATGAACATTATATGCATTTCTAGTCAAGACTTCATCTTTTCCATCCCAATGGTTTCCAGTAGTTTTGGAGAGTTTTCGGCCGTGTCGAATAGTTTTCATATGCATATTATCCAGGATTTTAAATGCTGCGATGATGATGACAGTAAATGGTTGACAACTGACCTGAACTGACCACTGAAGCCTTCTTTGGAGGGTGCATAAAAATGCTTTCATTACACCCTTCACCCTTATATTTTCGATTGTGAAAACTTTGTCTTTGTCGACTTTGAAAATGTATTCGTCATTATGACTTTTTTTTACCTCCACCAACATCCTAGAAAAGTCCAATAATAATAATAAAATAAAAATCCAAGAGTGTGACTTTCATTAGCAGTGTTCAACTGCCAAAAGCAACGAAGTATATAAACTTGTTTTTTATGTATTCATAATATTCCTGTTTGGAATGTAATGCACATTGTAATCATATGCATTACACGAAGTTTTATTTTGTTTGGTGAGAGAGTAAAGGGTGAAAATGTGAAGGGTTGCTCATTTTCCATCGACTCTTTTAAGAAGGAAAAATATAGAGAATGGAAAATCCTCTGAATATTATTAGAGCAATATACGTTTTTTTCAACTGACAAGAGCAAACCAACTTTTAGAGAGAGAAAAAAATCAACTTCCGCTGGAACCACTTTTTTCTCCTTTCATTTTCAGTAACTTCTTTTTACACTCACGTCCCTCTATAGTCATTTGCTGTCAAAATAATAACTTGTTGTGTGTATTACACTATCACGACTCGTTACTTTCGTTGAGAGTAAACCACTATAAATGAAGATGTGACCTGACTACGTTTGCATATATTTTCTGGGAAAGTTTGTGTAAATTGTGTTAGCAAAGAAGTGAACCGTCACTTAATTTTGTTAGCTTAACGTTTTTCCTACACAAGAGTTCCTTTTGGATTTCTTGGCTTGTCAGAGAACTAAATGTTTTGCATTTGAGGAAGAACCGTAATTATTGTTTCTCCTTAACGAGAGAGTGAAGGCGCTAAACGTTCATGCTCCCAGATTTGCGATTGAATCAGAGTTAATTTATTTGCGTATCATCCAATTCAAAGGAAAGTGTCACTTGGTCCGTGAAACCATTCCAAAAATTGTATTTTACACTTTACCGCACAAATTATTGAACGCCTTGGTTTCCCGTTCTTTCTTTATATAGTTTTTTATGTTTAGAACTCAAATTGTAAATGCTTCAGGAGTTTGCCTCAATTTGCAAGGAGCTCCAGATACGTCACTCGTTTCGTTAATTAGAAACGTTCTTGAGAATATTGCTTTAGTGGAGGAGGGCATGTTTTACAGTACGATTATGTATTTAAGTGCGAGAGCTCGTCTCCACTTCAAATGGGAGTCTTCTCGAGTGTTTGAAATCAAGTGAAATCTGCTGCGAAACGAGCCTTTTTACGTTGTTATCCATGAGACATAATTCAGTTAAGGAGGCTTGCACGGAGAGATAATGCGATGAAACCTTTCAAGAGTTGAGATCTAATTTGAATGTCTTCTCGCTCTGCTTCTCCTTATCAGTGTCAGACGTGCACTCCACATGGAGGCTCTTTAAACTGTACAAATCGCATTCGAAATTAAGATTCCAGATTACCATAATATCCAGACATACGAACAGTCTTGATAAAAATAGATTATGGATTATGGGCTGATTCTTCACTACAACTCCTTTGTACAGAGATAATATGCAAGTAAGAAAAATATAAAAGAGTGGCAGCAATTGCTGTTTGAGCAAGTCAATGAATGTCAGGTTGCCAGAAGACATTGTCAGAACTGATGTAAAGCGGAATGGAATATGACAAGAAAAATGTATTTTTTTCTCTCTCTCGTCTCCTCTCATTCTACTACTGGTCATTTGGCATAATCCATAGTGGTGAAGACTACAAAGACTGCTATCAGCCACAACAAGTTCAAAAGGAAATTACCCCAACTCCCTGGCAGTTGGAATTACCAGCTAATCAAGATCTCATCATTCTCCTCTAGCTTTACTTCAATGAAACTGCTTTGACTGTCGGTTTTGTGTTTTCTCTTTTCTTCACTCTGTGTTCTCTCCTGAATTAAATTCAACTGTTGGACAGCTCCACGTGAAATGACTGCGTTGCATGTGGCCTGCCGCGACCGTTTTGAGCAAAAGAATTTCTTGAGTAATACAGAGAAATTTTATTTTCAAATTGTTTACTTGGCTTATCTCGTAACTCCTATCAAAACAGCGGAAGAGGCTAAACAGGAGAGAGTTTTCACTTCGTAAAAAATATTCACTCTTCATCTCGACGTGATGGGCTGGGCACTTTAAGCAATTTTCCCGTTCAAACAAATGCTTACTTTGCTATACATAATCAGTCGTGTGGCACTCTGCGGTGATTGGCAAACCGTTTTTCTGAAATGAATGAGTTCACTTACAAGTTCAAACAAATGCTTACTTTGCTATACATAATCAGTCGTGTGGCACTCTGCGGTGATTGGCAAACCGTTTTTTTCTGAAATGAATGAGTTCACTTACGAGCGGAAGTCCTATTCCTATTCATTCGGTCAGGACTTAATTACTGAAGTAGTGTAAACCTTCGGTCCGACCGATTTTCCACTTGCGGCACATAAAAACGCGATTCCCTTCCTGTCATTACACATGGGAGGGGGTGTGCTCACACATTCTTGTGCTGTTTGCAATTTTGCATATTATGATTCTTCTTGAAATAAAGGAGCGTTTTGTTCAACGACTTCATAACCAAAGTGTACAAGTAGTCATATTTTGAGCTGTGTAAACACAAGATAAACATAAAACAGAAACGTAGAGAATATAAAGAGGGACAAACAGGAAAAAATAATATGTGGTTCAGGGAGAAAAAAGCTAAGATAAAAAGGGCCGACATGACCGAAGAAAATCGTAAAATGTAGTGGGTTGATTACATGGCAAATTTAGGAACATGTTGACAGCCAGCAGGAACATGAATATTAAGTTCAGGGAGAAAAAAGCTAAGATAAAAAGGGCCGACATGACCGAAGAAAATCGTAAAATGTAGTGGGTTGATTACATGGCAAATTTAGGAACATGTTGACAGCCAACAGGAACATGAATATTATGTCTACCTGATATGACGGAATATTTAATACTTTTTTTCTCCTAAGAGGATGCTCTTCTGTCTTGTCGCAAATTTATTTCATGTTTTACGAATAATTGAAGGGAAAGAGATTTATAGCGAAAAAATGTATGTTATTAGTGAGTCGGCATGTAAAATCTATATGCTGTGGAGAAGTTGATATAATGTTTGCGCATAATATAAGTAAGGTGTTGTTTGTACAAGAGAGAATCTCATTTTGGAGAAATTGCACAAAATAATACAATTTCCGCCCGCTGTGATGGTCAGGACTTTTTTCAAGAGCAAATTCACGACTCTCGAGTAATAATCATGAAATTTATGGAAACGGAAAAGTGTTTTCAAAGCGTTATGACCCCGACAGAGCGGAATGGTTACTGAGCATGCTTTGAGCACTGCAGGAGATCATATCACACACGTTAAACTGATACAAATATTTAATGTTCCATAGCGAAAAGGTGAAGAGGAGGAAAGAGAACAACTTTGTGAATCCGTCGCTAAAAAACAATGTAGCCAGTATTTTTCCCATCAATTCGATTTGCTTCCAGTCAATTAGATGTACAAGATTATTTTTTGACGAGCAGGGATCTTGTGAGGTTAGCTCTTCTCTTTGCATTTATTTTTATTTTAGAAGAGAATCAAATTAACGTTTTTTAGGATACGGAAGGTTCACGGAAAAGTCATTTGAGCAGATTTTTTTTTACCGAAGCGCTTTTAAAACACTTTTCACAAATGTCTTCTTACGTAGACTGCTCCACGAGTTTTTATTACCTTATTACCATACCCGTGCATGAAAAGTAACGATATGTTAAGTGCCAGAACAACTGTCGATTCATTCCACTTTTCCCAACTTTCTGTGAACATTTTTTTGTACAAAGTAGGCTTTCATGTATTTTTTTGGTGGAGAGGAAAACCTCAGTTTCACAGTTTTTGCATTGTTCATTTAAAAACTCTGCTCTCTGCGGTGGTACAAGAACATAACGCGCATATAGTTTGTGCCCTGTGTCGTTGTGTGTGGTGTCGCGCATGTTTTATGGGTGGTTTTAAGATTTGCTGTGGCCAAATAATCGACAAGTTATGATCCTTTTTCATGACAGTGGAATTAAATCCGATTACATCAGCGAGATCTTTGCGATACGCAGAAAGAAACGTTATAAGGCTATAAATTTACAAGAGTTTGTTGTTTACTATCGTTCGCAATGGGGCTTTTGGGAATTGAAACAAAGAGTGAAGGAAGGAGCGCGATTGTACATGTACAACTCTGTAGGAAACGATGATAATTGAAAATCACAAAAATGTCATCAATTCCCGTGAATTCACGACACCGAAGAATAGCCAATCAGGAGCTGAGTGTCACTGCAGGGAGTAGTACACATTCACTCCTTCCTCGTCCATTTATTTACTGCTATACGCCAAAGAATTCGGCATCAATTTAGCAGGGAAAGACAGGGTTGGCAATTTTATGGCTCAATAAAGCTCCCTTTGTTAGTTGGCAATCTTGCTACCTCAATTCAACAATTCGATGATCCGAAATTATCTTTGTTAAACCCACTCAAATTTTAATGCTTCCAACTTTATGTATTTTCGATAAATCACTCGTAATTCGGGCTGACCATTAGGAATGAAATAAAAAAAAGTTATTTATTATGCCTCTCATTGTTGGCAGAGTCCAGTTTGAAACTTTGAAGGGCTGTAGCTTAGCTTTATCCTGTAATTCTAAAATAAGTGTGCAACTTTTAGGTGGGGTGAAGGCGTTTGGTGAAAAATAGTGTACAAATGAGGAAGGCACACGCTGCGCTGATCCCTGTTATTACCAAATAATGAGGATATTTACGCAGATCCTTTCTCCACTCTTTTTGCCCATTTCACGACGCGAGAGACACGGCAGTGGGCTGTTGTGCATTCATGGTATTAATTTCCTAATAAAAAGTTGCAGGGGAGGTAAGCAGACAAGTGTAAAACACCACATCATTTCGGGTGGTTTATGAGATCATTACATTATTATGCAGAAGCAAAATGTCTTTTCTTCGTCTTTGACTACGATTTAGAGAAAAATCCCTTACGAAACATTCTCTTTCGAAGTTGTTGAGGGTAGAAAAAAGTCCATTGTGCACACGGAAAGAGGAGTCAAGAACAAGGCGAAAAGACACGAGAGAGAAAAAAAATGTATAGAATATTATGTGCATCACTTACACCTTATTATTATGCAGATAGCATGGCTACTTAGTGGTATTATATGAGAGAGTGAAGTTAGTTGCTCTTCGAAAAGTAAGTAGACATCCAACTATTTTACATGACAAGAGCACCGGCTGCCTAGTAATTTATTGTGTCAAATATGACCATCTTTTTAGAGATGCGCGCATCCATTACACACACAGAAAAAAATGAACAAGACACGGGCAAAATGTAGTAACAACAGACACACACACACACACTCATCAGTGGAAATGCATTAAAAAGGATGTATTGTAAACGATGAACCTTATGTACACTCTTTGGTTGTTGTTACAAAGTAACAATCACGAGAAAAAAAAGGCCATCATAAGAAATATTAACTGGTTGTAGCAAATCCAAACTGATGTAGTATGCAGTATATTGTATGTGTGCATTTTCACTTCGTTTGAATAATGACAGTGTAAACGTGGCTGTGGGCTCAAATTTAATTTACCATTACAATTTGCTGGTTGTTGTATATGGAAATAATTACAGTGGAATGAAATGACAGCACTCAGCTTCGCTCACAAGGGAATATGTGGGGAGATGAGATTATTTAGTGAGTTTAAATTGTGGGACGATATTTTATTAGGTACGTACGCTCAAAGTTGAACCTCTGTGAATATATTGTGTATAATACGGAACAGGAGTTTTTTTAAACAATCACGTCCATCTCTTTCTTTTCACTCTTGTACCTGATTTGATGCGAAAAGTTTTTTCTGGGGAATTTGTGATTTCGCTGTAAGCAGCAGTATGGTTGCGATTTCAATTTGCAGACAGGTAATAATAATTGAGACAGACTTAGTTCGCATATCGCACAGCCAAAACACTGCTGTTTTCTAGTGAATTTTGCAAAGGGGAACGGATTGGAGAAACAAGTGAAGTTTTTGGCTGGGGTTATTGACTAATTCTCAAGAACTCTAGGTTCAAATAAATTCAACGCAGATGAATAACAGCAACTGAAAATATATTCCGTCAACAAAATTTCATCAAGAGAGAATGAGATTCGCTTTTGATTTCCTTCCTCTCTGCCAAAACTACGAGCTCTGAGCCACATATCACACTGGCGCTCACAAATTATGAGAGTGAGCAAAATCTGAGAAGCAATATGGTAAAAGAGGATTTTTTCAGCGATTCCATCGAAATGTGAGTTGTACTCCAAAAGGTGAAGTGCCTAATGAGCAGAGGATGTTTTGGGGGAAAAATCTCTTTCAAACTTGTATCCATTTCTTGTAACTTCCCATTATTACCTTCACTCTAATAAGCTATATATTTTGGTTTCCTTGAACTCGGTGAAATGCCCGCGATGGAACTTGCCAACTTGCTCAGATCAAGATGAGCTGCAAAAAACAATCTTCTGAATATTAGCTGTCGTACGTGCACTTCGGAGATTTAGGTAATAGATTTAGCATGCATTGAAAACGGAAGATTGGATTTCGTTTAGTCATATCCTCCTGAGCATTAGGGTAAGCGGAGGTATTATTGGAGGCACATGAAAATATAACCTATAGATAGCATGTGCAGCAGTTGAAAAGTCAACTAAAGCTTGGCTAAATGCAGGCGAGACACACACGCGATAAAAACCTTACTACAAGATTTTTTTCTGATTGTTGCTTCGGAGTACGCTGGTGTCCTTATGCCATGCTGAATAATAGTGGAACATTTTTTAAATTTTGTGAATATACAGTGCAAATGCAGTGGAAGCATAATATACATACACATCTTTTCACACACCAATCGGTAACATGAATTTCAGTTTGCAGTCCCGAGTTACTTTAAGCATTAGATTTGAGAATTGTTGAAAATTGCCTCATAGTTTTATGCCAGTAATAAAGCATAGAGAAACTCGTAGTCGATACTATGCTCATTACAACTAGTGTACTCTGAGCGAAGCTGGTGGAGTAAAGGTATGGAGCATGGAGCCGGTAAAAAAAACAGCCTTACCGGGTGTCTCGACGGGTTTAGTTGCATGTAGTAATATAGACACTGACAGTAACAATGTTATACACCATGTGTCCTTGTGCCTTTGTGTGTTTGTATAGCACACTGCAATACCTGCATGGTGCAGACATTAATTGCCTTTTTCACATGGAAATTAAGCGATGAGATAAAATTGCATTTTTGTGACCAACTTCCCCTTACAAAATTCAAACTCCTGATACGGTCTTCTTCTGGAACATGGTTATGTATGAGCAGGGTGCATACAAGTAGACCCTAATCAGGATCTGATATCGGAGCTTCACTAAGCAGGAAGGGAGATGCCGGGTCTGAAAGCCTGAAGTATAAACCCACTTCCTCCAACCGTTCATTCAATATGTAGATTTG
>JAHZMW010004759.1:0-10912 GCA_027743745.1 Alloscopus bannaensis
ATTTCTCAGCAAAACCAGCTGAACACTATCTTTAATTTATGGTGTACGATTTCAATCCTACAAACGAGGAGAAAATGTGGAAGTATAAAATAAATGTGAACTTTCTTCATTCTTTTTTAGGCAAAAACAAGCAAAAAAAACAACTTACTTGTTTATAGTGGACAATTAACACGATTCCGAAATTGTTATTACCGTCATCGCTTGCTTGCCATTTGATTATTCATATGAATAGAGTTACTTTATGCACAAAAAATCCTAAATTTTCATCAACAAATCGCATTTTCTCACTTTAATACGCTTGCACAGGACATAGGTCAGAGTCGTTAAAATATGAGCAAGCAAATCGTGCCTCTCTCTCTCTGGTGAAGGGAAATGATCGATTTGCACATAAAAATCGAGTAATTATTCCTATCGACCGTTTCTCTCTAATAAAAGCGAACATGAATGACTCTATTTATACAATTTATTCACGTGTAATGCTAGCTACGTGCTTGAATGCAAATCGCTGTCTCTCCACACGATAACAGAGTGGCGCATGCGGTGAATGGATTATCTGAAATATTGCAACAATTTTTGTACTTTTTTGCATATAAAATTTGTGAACTTACGGTCACTTTTATGTATATATTTAAGATACTGCCATTCTTATGTTTTGCCCAGCTAATCATCCCTTTCGCTTGAAATCTATACACCATTGTTAAACTATCTTGCGTGATTATACTTTTGTTGTAATCTATTAGTTTTATAGCGAAATTGAGATTTTTAACTGAGACAAGGCTCCCTCAAACCATTGTACGAGCCACATTGCGAATTTTCGCTGTGCAATAATAACTGTTAATGAAAACGTAAAACTGATCGATTGATAACCGTCTCTGAGATATCAGAGCCTGTACTGAAAAAACACAGCCACTAAAATGCTGCTTTACATGAATGAACATCAATAAAAAGTTTAATGTTAGATAACAGTTACTACCTATCATGTATGACGATATCTACAAGCGACTACTGTGGCGCACAAAGACTAGGTTGTCTATGACCAGTCTTACATTTCTTTGTTGAGAAATAAAATGGGTGAACTGAGCATAAAAATGTGCATGTGTCGTTTCTAGATGTATGCTTCACTAAAGCACAGAAAAACAATTAAATTCCAAGTTCACATTTGTCGTCACAAGCAAGAGGCTTTTTGAACTTGACTTATAGAACAGAACAAAACTAGCGATTTGATATGTGGGACTGCAAACATGTTACATGGTTTAAGTCATGCGAAAGGNAGGCTTTTTGAACTTGACTTATAGAACAGAACAAAACTAGCGATTTGATATGTGGGACTGCAAACATGTTACATGGTTTAAGTCATGCGAAAGGAATCATCCTATTACCAACCATTTACGTTAGCACGTCGAGGAAACCTGTAGCTGTGTCAATTACATGAGCTTGCAATAACATTAAAGAAGTGTATAATTGTAGACAAAAATAGAGAAAGGACAATAGCGACAGGATGAGATGCAGTTGCCATTGTATTCATATGTGTCATACTGTAGCAAATAAGGCGTTGTTGTTGTTGTTATTGCAGAGCCCAAGAATAGATACGAGTTGTGAAAAAACGGAAACTGTTTTAGGTAGTGAGGGACGGACGGGAAGTTGAAATAAGTGGGGATTGAATAACGCACTTAAATCAATACTTAAATACTCCTCTATTAAGCTATTTACTTCAGTCTTTCTGCAACAGTTTGAAAATAGAAATAAACTGTACTGGTAAAATAGTTATTATTATTGTTGCGCATTCGCAACCGTTGAGTAAATCAGTTGTGACAAGCTATTAATATTTTTACATTTATACAACTATTTTATTCTGTCTGCCTGAGATTATAGTTTGGTTGTGCCGTAACCGCAGGTCTACTCAGCTAGTTGAAGACATTAAATAAACTTGTAACGAGAAAAATCAAATTAATTAGGAAGTGAATCATGTGAGTCTCATAGAGCTTTCTCTTTGTATACACATGGATAGATTAACTACATAAAATTATTAAATTAAATTATAGGCACACTATCCCACTGTCTGACGCAGAACTGAATATCCTCGCCCTTCAAAAAATAGGATGACTTTTATAATAACAGTTTGAATTGAACTAGTCAGACCAACGTCATTCATCAGAAGCATCAAGAGAAAGACTTTTTTAAACCAATTCCAACAACTGCATTTCATAACGGATGGAAGAATGGAGAGAGATGCAGGATATCAGTACAGTTTCATTTTGTGTAGAATCTAGGATTTTATGTGCACTCTAATATTACTCACGTGTAGCATTTAACGTTATGTTGTGTGAGAAGAAGTGAAGATATAATTTTTCATGTAATATTTGTACTTTTGTGCGTGATTCATTGTTGATAACACTATCAGACCATTTTTTCATTGAGTAAGAAGCTTGGGCTAAACACAAATTGTAAATCTAGACGTAGGGCTATAGTAAATCACCTATGTGCACATACAAAGGTTCAAATAATATCGAGCATATCTCACGCTACTATGTAACTACGAGAATACGTTGCAGCATTCATCGCGATGATCGATGGAGGAATAATAAATGAATGAGTGAATTAGCGTATTTCTTTTAACTGTTCAGCAGCCCAAGTGGAGTCTCGCAAATTGCAAAAAGAGCCAAGACGAGAAAAAAATGAGAGAACTGCTGTTACTTTCTTAGTTTTAACTTGTTATCATACTCGTAACGTTGTTGACTCTTGTTGGGTGTCCTGTGCCAATTTTTTGCTTAAGTTCATACCACAAAATACGGTGGTAGGTTTGCAGGGTTGGTTCAATCTCGGCACATTTTGACTCGAATGTTTCTATTTTGTGCGAAAAAGTTCATAAAATTGGATTCTGTAAAATGCAGAGCACTCACATATCGCTAATTTTCTACACGTTGTTGTGAACGTGACGAGGCAGATGTCCATCTTTTTATTGTAATTAGAGGACTCTCGTTTGTCATCCTCAAACTGTGAATGTGAAGGCAGCAGTGGGATGCTCTGGATTTGACACACACCCTTCTAGTTTTTTACCAGTATTTTCTTGGCCGGTTCCTTGAACTTGAAAATCTTGAGTGAGATACAGCAAGGATGTCTTGAATTAGTTTATTACCAATATGGAGGTGATTACTGTGCCAGATCAATTGATACTGCGAATTGTGAGGAACGCCTTCGCTGTGGGTTATATTAAATTGGTGCATCTCTCTGTGACTTCGTAACGGTAACAAAGAGTTGATTGAAAAATACACACGCATTTCACACTTGGTGACTAACAACTTCAATGGAGTAAAGGGGTGAACGCCTTTTCGCCAGTTTAGAAAAGGAATGCATCGGCATAATGAAGATATCATAACAACATCGAATCCAGAATGCAATCTTGTCACTAACCTGTGTGACCTTTGTTGCGCAGCATGACATTTTATGCTGTCTGTGCTTTGTGCGGTTGGTTTGGTTCGCATGTGCAATCCTGTGGGATCGTCATATTTACGATGTGATTTTCTTCAACAAATTGCCATCGTCGTTCTGTAATTTATTGCAAAGTTTGAGAAATGAAGCTAATCAACTCAATAAAAGTGATAGCGATCTGGCGTCTACCTTCGAGTGGAAGACTCGGAGAAAATTTATTCAGGTAATTTTGTACACTCATTAAACTCACACAAAAATGTTCGCACATGTTATATAGTGACATTAGGGCGAATATATCATGTTGTGGAATGTATCGCGAAATTGTGAGAACGTGAAAATGTGGGATTTTTGTATGTTACGTGTCCAAATTAGAACAATTGCGTTGTCATTTCCCCGGAAGGAAAGAGGATTGTAAAATGTGCTAAAGCGTAATCTTATGTCATGTATTGAATGTAAAACGCAGCCAATCCAATGTTCTTGAGTTTGCGATGACACAATGTGGTTATTTTATGTAATGGAGTGTAATTTTCGAGATTCACAATCGGGAATTCACACAACACAAGTGATACGCAAAATAATCATATGAAATCCACGCGGAATTTTGTAAACTTATGTATACACATCGATAATAATGATAATTGCAATAATAAAAAAACATCTTCGGTCGACTATCTGTCTCCTTATCCCGTCATCTTGTCAACTATCCTGTGCAAATAGTAATTATGGGTACAAGTATGTGCGCGGAAAAGAACACGAAAGTGTGCATTTATGCAGTTTCTCACCATCACGATCTCGATGACGGGTGACTACATGAATATCCGATCAGAGAGGAATGTTGAAGCATTTTTTTGGAATATGATCAACAAACATTTCGGCTTAAAAACGCGAATAAAGTAATTTACAGAATGTTCAGGGAAATGCGTCGACGTTCCTCTACGTAATTAGCACTTGACATTATACACAGCAGATGATGTCTTTTCTTGTGAACATTCACTTATTGTGAGCTTTCCAACTTTTTTTTAGTTGAATCATCTTCTCTGCAAAGAGTAAAAAAAATACGGTTCGTATTTTTGAAAGAAAAAAATCTTAAGAAGGAAGTACGTTTTTTAGTTGGCTGTTGATCCCTAATAGTCATTATCTTTTCACCGGAAGATTATCAAAAATGATTTTGGCCCGTTACATCGACACACTGTGACGCAAAAATTTGAAATGTTACACGCAATTCTCGGTATAGAATGTGTTACATCCACGTGAGCACTTTTACTATTACCTACATAAAGTTTTTCTGCAGGAATCAAGAATGTTTGAGCACGATCATGAGGAGCAATTTACCTCACATTGTTTGCTTAACAAGTTGATAAATGTATGCGTACATCTAGGTATAATGTCCCCCGCTGCAAAACACGCACTTACCAAAAGGGACAGTAAAAGTACTGACGACGTGATTTGTAAAAAAAACATCACCTTTTCTTCACTCATCGTCGTGATCTCCACAGTCGCCATTCCTAATTTGTATTCCATCGAGGATTGATCTTCGAACTTTTTTACCTCTTTCTCTGTCGCATCATTTGTTTAAAGTGTTTGTGATAAATCCTAATACGACATTTTCTATCAACATGAGTGTGTTTGTGTGCAAAGGTGATTTCTCAAGGGTGTTGGAGGAAGTTGAAAAAATATCACGTTTACACACAATTGTCTAATCGAGTTCGTTTTTTTCTGTTGGTTTTTACAGCAAGTGGCTAATAGAATTTCCTAATTAATTCAGCGAAGAGACGACGAGAGAAAAAGATGATTACATGACTGACACCTGCTGATTCCTGCGGTCGACCACCCCTGAATCAAGAGGGACGAGGATCTGCACAAAAAGGAGTTCTGCATCAGGAGCTGTGTAATTGTTTCATTTGTAAAATTGAGCTGACAAAAAAAAGTTCGAGATGTTGTAGGGAAACGTTTAATTGTGTGACTTTGTTCTGTGCTATTCATCGGAAGTGTCTTATGCGTCTGCACACGTTGCACATGCGTGTGAAGTGACAAGAGCAAGATGTGAAAAAACGTCTCCTTTGATGGTCATGCCAGATGGATCGGCGAAACTGTGAAAAATCTCACTTTTCTCTCTACATTAAAAAGGAAAAGTGTCTTTTAGAAGAATAGTGAAGTGACAAGAGCAAGATGTGAAAAAAACGTCTCCTTTGATGGTCATGCCAGATGGATCGGCGAAACTGTGAAAAATCTCACTTTTCTCTCTACATTAAAAAGGAAAAGTGTCTTTTAGAAGAATACTGTGCGCCACAGGCGTAATAGATTTTCTTATGGTTGATTATAAAACTTTGAAACGTGAGGCTCTTCAGAGGAGGAACAATTAAAAAATTATGACAAAAATGGAGTCAACAGAAACATTATTAATTGTGAGCTTGCACGGACAAGCGAAGGCGCAGAGTTGAACAAGAGTGGTGCATCTAAAACATGACCATTGACTGGCACGAGTGAAATTTTTATGAAGACCCACAATTAGTGGAAGACGCTACAACGACAACGTACATCATAAGAACTCCTTATGGCCAGCCACAAGGAATTGCTTGTGGAATGGACGATGCTGGACGGGGATTGCAATAACTGGACTTTGCAAGGTAATGAATTCATTCATGCGTATTTCGCCTAGATTTCAGTAGTGCTTGCTTTTTGCATGAAGCAGATTCAGCGTGTCGAAAAACACTCATTTTGAAAAATGAAGAACACGAATAAAACGCAATAAAAATTTGTCGTCATAATATCATACCAATTTACATCGTCAGCGACCACGTCATTCATTGACACCCACATATATTACGCTAAAAATATGGTTTTTGATAATATTCCAAAATATATTGCGTATTCATAAAATCCCCGAATGAGTGTGTAATCCTCTCGCTACGTATCGCCCTAAATTTACACAAAAAAATTAGTTGTCCACTGCGTCATCATCCCGAGTATGTGGATGCACCGAGAAAAGAGATTTCTTCAGTTTGCTGGCGAAGTCTCAAAAATCCAAGTAAACAAGAATGAGAACAATGATGCGACTTTTTACAAACTAATAAAGTCTGTCTGATACGCAATCCTGCATGCAGTTTCTCACCCGTCCTGATCTGTTTCGAGGACATTACCATGAGTATGTGTGCGCAGTGACATTTCTCTGAAAGAATGACAAACAGAAACAGAAGTGTCTTGTCAACTTGTCATTCATCTTACCTGCGTTTGTTTTCTCTGTTACAATTACGACATGGATGTTGTTGATGACTGCGATAGGTACTTTGATTTCCTAGTACAAGTGTGGCACGAGATGTTTCGCATCGTCGTTTATTAATAGGTCGATGGCGGCTTGAAGAGTAAATAACACTGGAATACATTGTACACAACGTCTTTCAAAAATTGTAGTAAAGGATGCGGCTGTCGTAACACGTTTTGTAGTACAACGATACGATACGAAACACACAATTATGTATCAGTAATCTTATTATTGGTAATGTATACAAACCAAGCGTATTTGTTTAGAGTGCACTAGTTTAGTGAACGTTTGTTACATCGGGAAGTACCGGAAAACGTGACTAATTTGGTTCTATAAAAATCGTCAGCGGATCATCATTTAAGTTATCTCGTACACTTCCCCAAAACACGACGTTATGCAACACAGACACCGACATACACAAATAAAACACGTTTTTTTTATTTGAGCAACAATTACTATATCTGCTGTGTATCTTGGGGATTTATTGTGATTACGTCTGATTAGTCACCCTCGTTTTTTTGAGTCGGCTAGTCGTTTCAAGATTATACAAAGGTGCATACATGCTAATCATGCAATATTATACATGCTAATCAACTATAAAATGGCTAATTACATTAGATTCTAACAATTTCGATAACAGAAGTTGCGTGACAAGATATTTTTAACAACAATGAAGATGTGACCTTATCAAGAAGACACGATGTTTGATTAGAGCTGCTGATATTTAAAGGAGTATCACTTTTACATTTGCTGAAGTGTTGATCATAAGATGACATGCAAAAGTATACTTGATGTATGGAGAAATATCTAACGATGAGCTTGATTGTAATCTTTGTTTTGTTGAGGTTTTTAAAGCGGCCATCAAAATAGCGGGGGAGTTTATTACAATGAATTTTCTTAGACTTTGATTACTGAACATTGATGTACCGAATAAACACGAACATTAGGAAGTACAAAATTAGCCGCTTGATATTTGTCAACGCCTTTTTGCTTTATTCCTAAAAGTAAGCCAGAATGTCATATACAAATTAGGTTGTGAATTGCCACCGTAGGTTTCTCAGGTAAATCGTTGTTCATGACTGAAGTAGTCCATCGTATTAAAGCAACCAAAAAAGTTTCCACTTGATGGGACATGTATCTGCACACTAATTCATACTTTTTTTTACAATTTTTAGATAATGTCTTCATTAATAAATATAACAAGCTCTGATCCCAGTCATACCGCACAGGAAGCCTTCTATTTATACACATCTCCAATCACCATCAACTTTAGTCTTAACAAACCTCTGCAACTAGAATTGCTCAATCCAATCCAAATATTAGAAATTATTACGTGATAATCTAGAAACAAATGAACTTCCTCCATAAAAAGTACCCCCGAATCTACAAGATTGTGAAGACATATTTTGCATCTTCAGCTACTACTATACTATTGCATCATATAATAATAACTGCAATATAACACATTGTACACACATGATCTCATTATTACCTGAAGGTCCTGTGCCGTCAGCCAGACCAATAAATGTGTACTGTATAACCGTACATTTGGAGAATCACCTTTTCACTTCCTTGCCAAAAAAGATTATTAAGCTCATTATGCACAGTAGCTAGTGTAACTGCGTTGCTCGCTATTTATGCTAAGATGGAATTTAAAACAACTTCATGAGACCACTGCCGTGATTTTTTCAGGTCTATTTCACATCTCCTTGTATGTGGTCCTGTAATATATGATATTTCTTATACAAGATGCCTACCGGTACGCACATTCATTTTTTTCTCATAACAAACGACCGGCGAGTTATGGATTGCATCACGCATCCAAGCATGTTATGCATATTCATTCATTTTTAATTAGTCCAATGGGATCATTGACTATGAGCTTGAGCCTGTTCGTATCAACTTGAGCTACGGTTCATTTGGTGTGCTACTTTTGTCTCAAGACTCATCGTGTTTGGCACACACTCATGTTCATTAAACGATTTGGCAATTCTTTGATTTTCTCACGCCCATCTCGCTCCTCATTTGCATTTATGCCTGTAGTCCACAGTGTGTGCTCATGTTTCCAAGATGTGACAGCAACAATGACGAGCGGACAAAGCGTGTCACCTTAAGCGCGGTTGTAAGATGTAATCAAGCTGTGTGAGAGTCTCAGAAAAAAATTAGGATGCTCGATACTCCCTGGTTTAACACTGAAGTGCTAAGCACAGACAAAAAGTTGTGCAATCAATTCGAACAATCGCGTAGCAGGTAGTCGACATGTAAATCATAAATATAGTGGACAGATTATCAGTCTGTTTTGTTGTGGTACCGTCATCGTCGTCCCTTCTCTCCACATGATAACATACATCATACATGCTGGCGATCAAGAAGCAAATAAAAACCACGTTTTTTAATAACTCATTTATTCCGTTTAAGTCAAGGCTTATATAATACTGCACGCAGGCTCAGCCATGTAGGTGAGCGATTGTGCAAGCAAAGGGAGAGTGTTAGATTTGTGCGAGTGTGATTGTTAACACGTAATTAAAGTAAGTGAACTCAAATCCCGTTGTTCCAACTCATATCGTATACACAGAGACTGAAGATAAGCTCATGTGTGGTGTAAAAGGTGTTTTGGCGCAAAGAAGGGGAATGTACTCGGCCGATAAATCTGCAGAAGTCTGCTTGTCATAAATACCAGTATATAGACGTGGTAGATTTTGCGTGGGCCTCCGCTTGGTATCAGAGTTGGGAGTGGTAACATGATACACAGAGTGTGATTAGTTTTTTTTACGAAGGCGATATAAAATAGTTATTGAATAATGAGTGACTTCAAGTTTAATTTGCATTCATACTTGTAATTAAGGCGTTCGATTGTGGAGGATTTGTGTGAAGTTGCGCTATGAATTTGATACCTACTCCATTGTTTGCATGCACAATAATAATACTGCACTAGGAATTCATTGTGGTTACATTTGGTTGACTTTTGCGATTTCCACATTGTAGAGAGAGTGAAAGATGAAATGATTTGAGTGGATTAGAACGGTAAACGATTTTTATTAGATTCACATAAAAAAGGTTGACCGCACCACGCGTTTTCTTGGCACACTGAACTGATAGTCCAGAGATCTCAAGTCCTAATTATTTGGAGGGAGTGGATCTTTACGGCTGAATAAGTTGCAATTATTAGTTCTTGGTTTATTACACGACGTTTACAAGGGAGCCAGTGCGGCATTTTGAAAACACGGGGGTAAAAATCAAATATTTGCAGCATTTAAATGTTTTAGGTACCTGACTGATGACTGGGTTCTGGTGCATGATTTCATTAAATGATAAAGGGTTACATGCGAACAAATTACTGTTTGTGATTCAGTTCCAATGAACTTTGAGCTAACCTTCAGTTCCTTGATCAAAACAAGCATGTAAATGCAAACCAGCATGATTAATTTTAACTACCTTTACTTAGTGGGAAATCTAAAGGATTTGATTTTTAATTGTAGATTTAGCAGACAAAAGTTAATAACAACTTACGTATTTTCCATTTATTTTGTGTAGCTTAACCATTTAATGTTGAGGTTATCATAATTGCAAACCGGGTGTTTTTAGACCAAAGTTAGACCGTGGCAAGATCATATTCGCAAATATGCGGTGCTAACAAAAAAGTTATTATACTCGTAAAACTACTGGTAAGCTCATAAAGTTATAGTAATATCACATTATATCTTAGGTTTGGCATAATTCATAAATCATACCTTCACGAGGAGTACCGCCCTACGACAAAAATCCGGAAAAGTTACCTCAACAAATTCCAAACTTGCAGCAGGGTTTTTCTAGCCTCGATATTATGAATGACCAAGAACGCGCATTCATAAGCCATAAGCACGCATAGATTTTTAATGCAGATAAGGAGCAACAATCATACTAATCTACATGACTCATAAATTCCAAAAGTGCGTGTAAAACTATAAACAGTGAGCCTCCCTCTGACTACAGTCTGATTGATTCTACGTGATGATAACTCCAAATAAATCCTCTCCCGAACTCTATTTTTCCGCGTCGATCTTTACAAGAGATTTATTAGGTTAGTGTACCACTCGTATTGGAACATTTACAGCGAAGAATGCAACGGTTTAGCATATTATCGTGAGTAGTTCATCTTGTGCTACTATTGTATTACAAATATGAATCCTCACACTATTATTACGGGAAATCGTGTTTAATGGTTTGCACGTTGTTCTCCAC
>JAHZMW010004760.1:0-13407 GCA_027743745.1 Alloscopus bannaensis
CGTTTCTTCCAATTTTATACCAATTGAATTACACGACTCAAACCATAAAACTGACCAAAAGAGGCGATATACTCTTCTGACAAAATACTTTCTCCTCTTACCTTTTACCGTTCACTGCACTATAACCATTCGGAATACATTACCATCTTCTTGAAATGAGGAACGAAGTGTGCGTCGTATAAAAACTAATTTGGAGAAAAACATTTATGTTATCAGCCTTTGAGTCTTTGCGAAATAAAAGAAAAGAGTGGAGAGAGGGAGAGTTTGGTGAAAATTTTGCTGATCCGATATATTTCTTCATTAGTCAGACGTGAAGGTTGTGAGCATTCGTCAGTAGTGAAAAGAACTACTTAAATTGAATTGCATTTTGCCTCATCATCATCATCAGCGTCATCCACCCTCACTTTTCCAATCACGAAAGGAACATTCACAGGTTGTATAAAGGCTTCAATTTCTCCTCTCCAACTCAATGCTGGTATTCAGTGAGACATTCTGTGTATGTATGAAGGCTGCGCAACTTTCTCTTCAAAGCTTTTCTTGAAGCTTCACTTACTGCATTTGCACACCTCGTCAAGTAACTAAAACATCGAGAGCGAGAGAGGGAAATGGAAACCGTAGCTGTTGAATTGAATAAAATTCAATTTTACGCAGTTTTTTTTCTCCCCCTTCGTATATCCAACCTTTCTCCAGATGCACATGGCATTCAGTTTACGGGAAACCGCAGGGGAAACAAAAAAGGAGCACACAGACTTCTCCCTGACGTAACTAAAGCATCCTTGGCTGTCATTTTACAAAAGCAAACCAACGAGACTCAATCAAATCAAGTCCTGGAGATTTCTTTGTGGCAACGATCCGCCTGCAATAGATAATAGACACACTGTTTTTTCCAAGACAGGGTAACGTAACGCACAAGACTTTTTCAATCTTTTTTTTTCCTGCAGTGATTTCACCGTGTGTTTAATAGAGCAATACCTTCAATCTAAGTTGTCACCACGTTCTCGTATTTTCTTTCTGCGTGGAGAGAACTTTTCCAAGATATTCTGGAGGAAGAAAGGTGTTCAAGCCTTGACAGTCGATGAATTCACAACGGTACACAGGAGAAGGATCCCCTTTGAACGTCCTTGTTCCCCCTGTGTTCACCCGAGTTCACTTCAAAGTGACGCGGAACAAGTAATCATTATTCTGGAAGCATTCCGAGATTATTTTATTTACTGTCTCTTTCAACCGCTCTATTTCTTTATGCACAAAGAGACAGCGGAAAAGAAAACAAACACGGAAAACCTGAGATCGTCAAAGCTGGTGTGGCCTACTTGAGAATGTAGTTCAGTGATGCAAATATAGTGTACAGCGACGAATATTTAATTTGCATTAGCAAACATTTGAGATAGAGCTTAATGCCTGTGGTGGACACACCGGACATCATAAATACCGAGCAAGTCATGACCATGTTTCAAAATGCGGATATCCAGCCTCTTTTTCACTACATCCTCTCCGTGAACTCAGTGCATACTACTCACGGAGAAAAGTCACAGTTGCCTTCGAAGAATGATTGTCTGCCAGAACTGCACTTTGTGTGCTACATGCAAAAATTATAACAATGATATGATGTTCATATGATAGCATGCAACAATGTTGTGTCCCAGCAGTATGAAATATTTTGAGATTTTTCTTCTGTCGCCATCACCCAAAAAATACTAATATGGTACTGCTGCTGCTGCTGAAATATGCTATATGTTGTGTGGTAAGTACAAATTTTTTCTCCTTTTTCCTTTGATGCATAGCATATTTCTTGACTACTACTATCTTTCGCAAAAAAACCTTGTGGAAGGAAGGCATCATTTGCTTGTGAATGCTTAAAGTTACGGAAACTTTTTGTGAATGTGTGCAATATGTTTCGCGTGTATGTGCAGAGTTTGAAGAAAAGGAAGGGAATGAAATAGCTACAGAATACCTCCTTGTTTTCTTGTATCCCTCTGACAGATCCACAGAGACCATGAATAGTGCTTTTACTACCTCCCGAGTCTTTAAGGCTTACCTAGGGCTTTTTCTCAATAATACAAAGTCGTAGCAATCGCCATAACGTATGTCTTTGTCTGAATTTTTATGGGATCACTGAAAAGATGAAAAGGAATCGCATCCAATACGAGGAAAGCCTTACGAGTATGAATTTTTTTTCCTCCGTCTTCTCACAGCTTAGTCAGAGTGCGAGAGAGAGAGAGAGAGAAAGCAAAAAAAATATGCACATAGTTATATTTTCTCCAGAATGGGAAAGACACTTGTTATATAATGCATGTACAGGAGCACACAACCATAAATAGGGTCTGAAAAAGACAACCTTCTCTCTTGGAGAGAGAATTCTTCCCTTGAGTGTCTCGTTTGCCTGATGCTGTCTCCATTTCCATTCATAGGCCTTTTTTTCGCTTGCTGGTGCAACCACCTCTACATTTTACTGACGGACTCTGAGCCAGAGGAATTTTCCCCACATCAGCTGTTTTCTACTGAGCTGTCTGCGTTTTCTTCTCTTCTCTCGCCTTAATAATCATACCTAACCTAAAGTTTTCTTTCATGTATATGTTATGAAGATGGGGTAAGAAACGAGCTCATTTATGCAATCAAACGAGAAAAAAAATACCAGAAAAGGGAGTGAGTGGCAACGCCACTTTCGCGTACATAGGGGTAAAGTGTTCCAAGGTAATACGAGAGGAGACGTTATGCATGCTACGCAGTCAAGCTGGAAAAAATCCTCCACAAAAATTGCCCCTTCTTCGCTTTTATTCCTCCTCCACTATTTTGGCGGTGGTGATCCGAAATTGAGATCTTGCTAGAGTTCTCTCTGTAATGTTCCTCTTCTGCCATTGCTTTTTGTTAACTAGAAGTTATTGTCAAGAAACACGAAGCATTTCTAGTCATTGTTGAATATTATCAAAAGAATTTATCTAGACCTACTTTTTTCCACACAATGTGTGCATACGTGTACACATACTCGGTAGAAGACTCTGCTGGATCTCATTTCCGGAAGCCTGACAACGTTTTTTTCACACATTGCATACATAAATGCAGTGACGCGAGCACGCAGCTCAGCGCAGGCATCTGAACATGTGAACATGTGTGCGAGTTGAAAAAGTGCCTTGAGATGCTAGACAATTCTCAGCAAAAGGACTCAATAAAGGGTTAACTGCAGGTTTTCTAGAGCGAAATGGCACACTTGTACAGTTTACTATATATCCGAAGGAATAATTGGACTTTACACTCAACAAGGTATCTCACCGTGATTGCGTAAAGTCAATACAGTTCTTCACTGAACATACAAACGCGCATTTTAAATAATTCGTTCAATTTTTTTTAAAATCACTCCACCAGTATAACTTCGTTTCTCCAGACCAGGAAAGAAGGGACTAAATGCAATAAGTGTAGGCACGACGCAATTTACACTAGTTTCGCTAGCGCCTTCCTTCATTTCTCTGCCTATTGTATAGATTTTGCAAAGATCTTCTTTCTCAATCGTATCTACTTAATACATGACTGAAAATGACTGAAGATGTCGAGATTACAGAGCATGTTTAAACGAGAAAGAGGAGATGTATAAGGGCTTTCACTTTAAAAATTATATGACTATTTCACCATTCATGGTGGTAGGAGCGTAATAAAGAAATCGCTTTTCTTGTAACATACATTCGCTCATTTATACTTAAGGACTCGAATATACGTGCTTCCCGAATGAAATTGAGAGACGTGTTTAAAGATGGGCGCATAAATGTACAAAGCTGAAGTTACGACGACCAGTGCTTTCGCTTTCTAGCAACTACCTGTAGTTTTATCCCTGTAAACGTATGAAATGTCCACGGGTGCTGGTAGTACGGAGAAGGAAATGTGTGCCTAAGAAAGTAGAAAAATGATTCGATGAGAAATACTCCAACAGGGTAAACTTACATTATGAAACACAAAGCAGAGCAAGAAATTGGATTACACTTCTGACGTGGTCTCTCTCAATTGCTGAATTACATTCTCTAAAGTACAGTCAATTTCATTTTCCTCTTCGTCTCTTCTCTCTACCTCACTTTCCACTGTTTCTTTTGACTTTGCTTTCCTTCTTTTCACTATACACATCGTCACATTTTTTCGTTGGCTCTCCCCTTCTCTGTGTACATGAAATCTCGAAAGTTTTCTTTAGATGTTTCCAGCTTCTCTCTTTTTTCCTTGCCGACTTCGAGTCCGTTTCAATTCCCTTCATTTTGATGAAACTTGGTGTAGCTCAGACTGAAATGAAGAGACTGGTCACTCTCTGTGTGTAAGTGTGGAATGAAACACCTGAAGAATGTTGTGACGCCATTCTCTTCTCGAAGTTTTTCTTTGAACAGAGGCCTAGTTGGAACGAAATTGGACACATTTGTCATTACTAGTCAGGACATGATAAATGCTCGGAACGTTGCTTTTGTTATTGGCATCACGTAATGAATTCTTTAGATATACGAAATATAATTACGTAGAAAGCAAAACATACACAAGGAGAGAGAAAAATCAGAGTTAACAACCAATGGGTAAAGTGATACCACAACTTTAGTAATGAAAACCAATGTCGCCTCAATCTCCTTCAAGGCCAAATTATATAACGAGTTCCCTTTACACGCATCAGAGCTTTCAAGGACACATTGTCCATGCTTACGTAATTCCTACTATGAAAAGGTTTCACATTCTAGTCATCATCATTGAGGTAAAATGCACCGCCTCGCGTGACACATAAAGTATAATGCTTTCAGTCACATCAGACAAATTATGAAGATAACGATTATAAAGTGAGGGGAAGATAGGATGAGGTGGTGTGTCGCGATATTGTGTACAGGAAACAAAACGGACAACTCTTGCACTCTCACTTCCTGGACGGCATATGACGTGATGTAAGAGTGTAGTGGTCGTCATCATCACCATTACAAGATGACTTGGGAAGAAAGCCTTTCGCTTTTACGAAGAGATCTTCTTAATGGAGCCCATTTAATGTAGCCCGTATGTTTCAGAAAAGCCACAAGAGGCAACAAGTCATTAGATGAAATTGAGAAACGCAAAAGCCGCTACTGGGTGGCTCAATTTATATATGCTTCTCAATCCATTACAAGGCATAAAAACCGATGACGTCGTTCCACTCTTTTTATTAAATACTAGCAGCTAACGGTATCCTCGAATATAGGGTTTTATACCAAGTCTGTCTGTCGTTAAAGTGTGTTATATCACACATTAAACACGTGCTTCAAAACCCACACTAGGATTTCCCCTTTTCCTGCAGCACCTTTTCATTTGGAACTTGTTCAGACATTCGGATCCACATTTGGAACTAAATCCTGCTCAACTTCATCGATTCGCTCAGTCTTCTTAACATATGCGAACACTTTTAGTGTTTTTGATTTTACTATATTAAAGATCCTGTGGTTCTGAATTCGTTTTAGCCCTGCGATAGTGTTGCTTTTTTTTAGGTTTGACGTCTCATGAGTCAGTCACCTTTGAGGCTTGTGAAGTGAAAATTAGTAACGTGCTTCTTGGAAGCTGTGAAGGACAGAAAAGACTAATGAAGGGGAGATGAAATAGGCTTACTTTGAACCTCGTCGTATGTAATATCGATGATTAACCAGGTTTTCAGAAGTAGAGTGCTCCGATGCCTTTCAATTTCTGATGTGATATTACATATTATTATTACACATCTAATTTCTATCACGAAATTGCTTTCACTACTGTCGACCACCAGCCGCATACAAGGGACCGATGGAAATAATGGGAAATGGACGAATAGACCGCTGTCATCGTTTTCATGAAGCTAATAACATTTGTTTCGTCGGAAATTATTATTGTCGACTTTCGCTTTTGTCGGTAAGTTGCTACTCTCTCGTATTATTATCATAAATTCAAACTTTCATATTTCATCTCATAATTGTTTATGAGTTTATGACTATACGTAGCTTACGAGTTTACTTGCGGGACCTCTGAATTTGTCTATTTCAACTGTTTCTTTCCTCGCCGATTCGCATCATAGAATTTTTCTTGCACTGCTGCACTGGTTTGTCTTGCTTGTTGAAGTTTCCTCGTTGTAAAGCGACTGGCTCCAAAATGTCTTCGAAAACATCTTTCTCCTCGTTTCTGCTGAGTAGACCACTGTGAGTGCTTTGTGCGTCTGGAGAAATATGAGGAGAAAGTTGCACGAGCGGGTCATAAAGATGGATGTATAAAAATGGAACACTGAGAGAAAATTTTATCTTGTTATTCCATTTTATGCGATACATACATGCATACTGTATGTATGTATGCGATATGACATTCTTTCCAGTTGGCAATAAATGCCACATTTTGGTTTACAAGTAGTACTCGTATATTGTGTAAACCATCATTATTGCGTATTATAGATGAAAGTGCAACTCTGATCTTTTTTGTTTCCTTTTTGTACATATACGCGTTAGGGACATTGTTGTGTCTACCCAAGCAGCATAAGATCTCATGACTTTTGTGCTTTTCAGGACGCAATAACTCGAATAAATATATGATGTGTACTTTTGATTTGTTAACTTGTCGGAATATCATAAAAGTAGTATTCCATGAAGAATTTTATTCTTTTTTTTGCCCGTCTGTCTAATAATATGTATCTTAGCTCGTGTGGCAGTGTTTGTAGCATAACTATGCAAATAAATCATAACCATATGGATGTGTTACGACGTGATGTGTAATCAGGCTGTAGCGGGTGAAACCACTTCTTCAAGTTTTTCACAAACACAAAGACACAACATCATAGGCAAAGTTTTTCGTGTTTTACACTTTCCCTGAGTTAACTGTGTCTCAATGGTGTGCCCACAGAATTATATGGCCCGTTATATTCGAGTATTATTGCAGTCATATACATATAAATGCAAGTCTAAACAAGAACTTTCTCCCGCGTCCATCTGATGTATCGATATAGTCCACGGGAACATGTGGTTTGGGTGCTTTGTAAAACAGAAGGAGCAGATGAAGCGCCTTAATAACACGACCACTTCACCAGCAATGTAATATTATGCACATGAAATCTGAAGTTTAATGTGTGCGGAGTAAGAAAAAATTTGTCGTACGTACGTATATAAAATGTGCGGATTTCTCTATTCACGTCCACAATGCTTTTAGATTCTGTAGCAGGAATCACATTAGGATAAAATATATTTTCTTTGGTCGATATATCTATAGATATAAATTTATGTTAAGTATAATTCTGGGAAAAGGGTCAAGGGAAATATATACATAACATAATGATGGTTTGGCTTCATGGCTTCTCTCACACCATATTCTTTTTTTTTCAAGAATATTATGTCTGTAAAAGACAGGCTTCCTTGTGTGAAGCCTTTGTATCAGCGAAGCAATTGTGTGATAGCAGCGCGGTATAATATAAGCTTCTTGTGTGCTTTAGAGTTTCCACCCTCTCCTCGAAAAAGAAGAAATCCTGGAGAGCTAACATAAATCCCTTTTAAAGGCTGGGAAATAGCAATCTAGTCGGAAACTTTTATTACACACAACCCTTTTTTAGCAGAGCAGAAAAATATTGAACGTTGTAATATGGCGCTGGTGCACAATGATTGTAGTGTGTCTTAGTCGTCAAGTCGTCATCATTCTGAGAAATGGTAAAGACGGAAGATGAAAAGAAAACTTCCGAAAATCCCATTCTCCTCTCCGTACAGTATACTGGTGGATATCCACAGGTATAAATATATGTACATTTATGAGTATTGTGATGACTTTGTCTTTTCATCCATGTCTCCTCCTTCTTTTTTCTCTCTTTAACTCAAGAGACTGTTAATATTGTCGAGCTTCGACTGACTTCAGCAGTCATATGCCTTCTTCACGGGGGAGTGAGAGAGCGACGAGCATTGTCAGACTTCTACTATCATGCTGTATGTACCAATGGAGTTGTATTGAAATTGCACATTCGGAAAAGGTTATTATATTTGAAGGAAGCGAGCACTACCAGATCCTTTTATCCGTTATATTTTTTATAACAATATGTAGAACCCAGTTATACGTATGTAACTGTTAGTGCACAGTCTTTGACTTTCACCCCTTTCCCCAAAGACACCTGGGATCGAGATTATTGAAAAATGTTATATTTTTAATAATGCTCATAAAGTAATAATGCTACAGGATAGTCTCCATATCTCTGGCCCTGTTACAAGTCCATAATTCACCTCTAGCTTGTATGATATTATAAACATTGTACAATACTAATTTTATAAAACATTGTAGCAGTCACATACAAGATTTAATGTAGAAGTAAAAAGAAGGACTTGGGAATATTTAATAATGACTAAGCAAGTGAGAACTGGCAGTGCTCAACATTATATAAAAGAAATGAGAAACTTTTTTAATGCCCATTTCACGTTGAAAATATGACTTTTTCATAATGTCATTGTGTGATATGACGGAGCTTCTCATTTAAGTGCAATAACAAAAAGTGTTATTATTACCAAATCTTTCGATGTACAAGAGTCTCATATTAGTGCGGAACACAGTAGTAAGTCAGACTTCCACAATATCCTCACCGTGTGGCTTGTTTAGTCACTCTGTGGCAAACATCCTTTTCCATATTAGATACGTTTAATGCATGAGACTGCGAAAAGCTTTCCTATTGCGCTGTAGAGAAACGTTGTTGCGTGCTCATCTGAATCCAGGAAAAGAAGACACAAGAAAAATAGGTAGTCAACAGTCAAGAGTTTTCTCTCTCTTTCTTTCATGTATTAGATTATTTACCCGGACCGGGGAAAACATGAAATACATTTTTCAGCTGCTATCTCACCTGCGAGAATTCAATGAAGAAAGAGACTTGAGGAGAGAACTCAGTGAATCGAGTCCGTATGATTAGTTTCTTTCAAAGAGAAAAAAGAGAAGCTGCTCTCTTTTCTCTCTGTCTATCTGTTGTCGTCGTCGACTGTCTTTGATGCGTTGCATACCATGCACACACGTACTGAACACACAGATACACTGCCAACTCCCATCATCATTTCGTTAACCATCATTTATGAAACCTAACTCATTTTTGGTAGATGCTTCAGGAAATTGAAATAGGTTTCCTGAGCAAAACTGCTTTTCAGTGTCTACCTCTTCCTGATTTAAGGAGAGAGGAGAAATGTGTGTGCTCAACCACCAAGACCAGCACCAGTTTCAAGGAGAGTGAATAGGAATAGGGAAGAAAAAACGAGCTTTGTGCTCTTTATTCGATGACGTTCTTATTTCTTTCTTTACCTCAGTTTTCCCTGAGTGCTGTGGCGTTTTAGTTGTAGAATACCGAGTGCCTTGCCAGTGTACTTTTGTGTACTCAGAAGACTAAGCAAAAGGCAAAAAGGAAAAATGGAACCCACCAAAAAGATCGGGCTCATTGATGGGATTTTCCATTCTCATTCAAGTCGGAATTCAAAAAAACCGACGGAGACGAAATGATTTCATTCTTTAGCCTCTTTTGCGTCCCAACCAATACACCACCTTCTATTTACTTCTGCGAAATATACAAAAAAAAACGAGTGAAAGTAAAGGATGGAGCTGTGAGGAAGAAAACTTGGAGAGTTAGATAACACCATTCTCTTTTTTTTCTTCAGGTCTGAATGTTTTTTGCTAGATACGCCTAACTAGATTTGTGAAAATACTCATTTATAATCGTATATAAAATTGGAAAACATAGGTATTTTTAATAATGCATATTTACACCAAAATGCTTTAATGGAATATGCCCCTGAAAACGAAAGGTGCTTGAAAAGACTGGCGAGAATGTAGGAATCTGCGTTCTCTGATCAGAGCACCATAAATGTTTAAAGGAATCCGAGAGATGAGCAACACACACTCGACGAGGAAAGTGGAGAGAACATCGACATGCCATTAATCTTAATTTCTTTTTTTTCACCAACGCTTTCACGCACAAAATCACATTAAAAGCGCGTTGTCACCCAGTCACCTGTCGGCAATTGATAAGAGAGGAGCACCCGTAGATGAATTTTATCCTTCCCATAACTGCAGGAGGCTTTGTTCCTCTCCACCAGCCACCGTTCCACACTGAAGAGCACACGCTCGGTTCCACACCTTTTTCACATAGAGTGCGATCACGGAGATTGGAAATTAATGTCTGATGCGGAAAGTATTTCTACAAAGTGTGAATGTTTGCGCCTGTGAAGCTGAAGATATGACATGGGCATGATTTGAACCTAATTTTTAAGATGGAGACGGTGAAATGCTTACAATACCACTACTACGAATTTTTATGCTTCCACATCATGCCGGAAATTTCACCACTACTAATTTTTCTTCTATTTTTGTCTCTATGGCTTGGGGACACTTCAGGTTTGAACTGGAAAACCTTTCCGTGCTTCCGCAAATATTTTTTATATCCGTTACAATATTCGTTCTTTGGTCGAAGCTTTTCAACCTCACCTCCGCACCACAATGCCAATGAAATATAATAAAATTATAACAAAAACCAAATTACTTTTCTCGCTCTCGTTAATAACTGGATTGTCGCTCCTTGGCTCGCCTTCTCTAGAGGTCACTGCGTCGCCAGAGCCATGGATAACGATAAATGAGAAGCTAGAAGAACTGTATCTAGATCACCACAGATCCAAGCGTGCACTCGTGCTTTTTGCTCCACACATTGCATTTCCACGTCAGCTAGGGGAACCTCCAGTTCTAACAAAACTGAAGAAACGAGCAGTGTACGGGGACGCTTGTGATGAGAAGCTTTTCAACGATACTGTTCTTCCTGTTTACCATGCGGCAGAACAGGAGTACGACAGCGAGTTTGGGACGCAAGTGAATGGCACTGCTACACAATTATTTGACAGCATCAGAGCGGAGATTAAATCTGGAATAAGTAATTCAACTATTGAGTCAGTCCTTCAATCTCGATGCATTGGTTGGTATCCAATGAAATGCACAACGGAGGAAGGAAATGGGTCGCCGACTTGTCGATGTTTGAATTCCGAAGTGTCCGACACTCCTGATCGTCATCATCCGCACTTTATGCATGAAGGAGGGCGTTGCAAAGTGATACCAGGTTCCTTTTGCAGGTTTCAAAGTCTTTTTAGCTTCTCTTCGCATGCAGCTGAATATGTGACTCAATGTAAAGTAACTTTATTTTCCAGGGATCATCCGCAGTACAAAAGTGGAGCCAAGTGTGCTCGGAACGGAAAATGTGTGAACTTTACTTGCGTTCGAGTGGCTCTATCTTCAGAACCTTTAGCAGCACCAGTTGCATGTCACATGTGGATTGTGTTAGGAATATTACTCTGCTATTCATACCGCTTTGCATTTTCAATTTCGAAAAAGAATCCGTAGGCAATAAGGATCAATCTTGTAAATGCTCAAAAAGCTCTCTATTTTTATTGTAAATAAACATTTCGAGCTGTAAGTAACCTGAAGGAGTGTTAGTCTGTGCAATGATTTCACAAGCAATACCAAACGACCAAATACACAACTAGAGCATCGCGACATACGAAGTGTTTTCTGGAGAAAAGTGAGAGCAGTTCTCATGTCCGGAGCTTTCAAGCTTCATGTGAACTCCCTCCCATGCGTGGAACTGAATTTAGAATGCGGAACAAGTCGCTACCATGTGGAAATACCGAAGTTCGGTTCGAGATGGTGCGGGCTCAGACTTTTCCGTATTCGCACATTCGAACACTCCTGTCGCACGGAGGTGTACGGTTGGCAAATAAACATTTACAAGTATAAAATTAATCAAGATTTACATTGAGTCCACAGACTACCATGAATTATTTTAAAATGAGTGTAGCAGTTAAACTAAATAAAAATTACTACATAATACCAAGCGCATGCTTTACTTTTTATTCTTCAAAGCGAAAACGTGACTTACAATTAGATTGTATGATTATTTATACGTATGTGGGAGACTCCTTAGAAATATGAGAATGAAATATGAAAATGATTATGGTGACTCAAAGATCCACTCCTATATAAAATTATTTTCTACACCACCGACAATCCATAAAGTAGCAAAAAAAACGCATAAAATTAATTAGCTTTATAACATGTACTTATGTGGTGAATATCTACGGATGGAAGAGTTTTCGACTGCTGAATTTCACTTGTATTTAAGTAGGTGACAATAAAGTAGCAAAAGAAACGCATAAAATTAATTAGCTTTATAACATGTACTTATGTGGTGAATATCTACGGATGGAAGAGTTTTCGACTGCTGAATTTCACTTGTATTTAAGTAGGTGACTTTCCAAACTTGTTCGTTACGCAGTTTATCCTGAGACAGAAATGCATACATATTCCTACGGCATTGCGTTATGCTTTGTAGGTACACATTCACATATTCCATATTGCGTTTCTCTACTCACAATCAGTTTCATCAGCTTATCACAACTTGCTCACATTATGCACGATACACTCGAAGTTCGTAGTGTACATAGTCTAAAGCATTGGAATGCCTATTAATGCATAGGTTGAGTTTTGTGAAGGGGTTTGAAATAGTAAGCCAATGTGTTTATCAGTGATGCAAGGATTTACAAGGCCAGCAGTAGTACAGTAGTTTAATCGCTGCCAAAAATGTGTTACTCACATGTCTTGCAGTATGCATACATACATTCACACGCCTACAAAACTGAATATCATACTCATGCGTGGCCAAACACTTCAGTATTTACATGTACACACCAACAGTGAGCTGCACCAGCACGTCTGCGTCGTAGCAGTTTTTATTATAATATTTACATTTTTGCTGCAAAAGAGCGAGTGAGCTCTAAATTAAATTATTTCGTTAAAAACCAGTTAACCCGGTGAAATTTATACAACGCCATAAAAGTGTCATTTGGACAATCCTTTCGTCGTGTTTGTTCGCGGAAGTAAAATTTAAGTGTTAACTTTCTGATACCGTTCCAGCTCAGCATGGCAGCGGAACCTGGTCCAAAAAAGGAAGCGATTAAGATATTTGGGAATGATAAACTTTCAGACAGAGTGAGCGCGTTCCAAAAACAAGCGGAAAAGCAAAAAGAGTACCAAAAGCGCAACCCGTTTTCGTCAAAATTTAAGAAGGCTGATGAAAGTGCAGATAAAGAAGCCGGGCTCACCAGTGCTGGATTGAGCAAGGACGATCCAAGGTTGCTTTCTTCGATTATTTGTGAATGAAGAACATTTTTATTGTGGATCTTATAGATTTCATGACACGACAAATTGTCATTTATTGTTATCAAATATTGGTTACGAAATACATGATAAATGTGCATTATGTGTTTAATTTTGCTTGCAAATAAATAATTTTGTTTTGATTAGCATTAGCAGATCTACGGCTTTTGTATCGATGGGTAGTAATGTAATATTTTCTTCTGGCAAGGTATGGGAGACCACCCGAGGGTTCGAAAACTGAAAAGAGAGGAATTCAAGCACACAATCATATAACCAAAG
>JAHZMW010004761.1:0-12058 GCA_027743745.1 Alloscopus bannaensis
TATTTATGGCTTACGACAAATAGCTTTTGATAATTAAGAAATATTACCATATGCATGGGCTACAGGGATGTTCCACTGTGCCACATCCAACACATGGAAAGAGGCACGCCATTTTATCTATTTCATGTCTCTCACGCAGCACCTATCTGTAAGGTATCTCTTTTTGGTGTAAAACCTTAAGAAAAGTCAGACGAAAAGTGGGCATCTTCCTTTATCTCTTGTGCTCCACAGAGAAGCTGTACACTACTCGTTTCCATTTACTCTTCTCATTTCTTCATCCGTAGACGATTGCCTCGTCTCAGGAAATCTCGGGAAAGCAATATATGGCACATCGTTCTGTGACCCAGAGTTCAATGGTCGTTACATTGGAAAAATTTGTGTTTCCCATTGTATACCAACTTCCATAGTGGTGGGACACGGTCGCAACTTTCCTGTTTCTGCTGCTCTTTTTTGATGGTTGATTGCATACTTTAATTCTTGATAACTGCATACATCCACAATTCCAGAAAACACTCTGTAATAATAATGTTCTTCATCCGTAAATGTGGGGTCTCTGCTTCAATAAAAACTACATACTATGGATATCAAAACAAGTTGCTACTATTTGCAAGATATCACAAGGATACATTCTACTATTCGCAAAAGTAAAAACTTTCAGAGAGCACGCAGGAGCACAACGCTCAGTTGCAAACCGTCTCTCTCTCTCTCTCGTCTCGAGAGTTGCATTTATTAGAGTGGGGAATACAAGACAGGTCAATTAGTCATACGTATTATGGAGTTTTATAGATTTGACAGAAAACAAGGAAGAAAATGAATCACTCACTCAGACAAGATCGGCGCTTTTTATTCTCGAAACCACACACTCTACCTCCGTCTCCCCTCAGACACACACCCAGAGAGTGCTATTAAGAAAACGTTGATTTCATTTCAGATAAGAGCGCATGGAGTAATTATATTGTTCACAAATATTTCATAGCGAAAAGGTGCCCTTCGCTGTTTTATACTAAATGGATGAATGAAAAACGCGCATTAATAACATGCCTCTCCTTGATATTATTACATTTCCTTTTTTATGGACGACGGACTGCACACGTTCAGAGGATAAATGAGATTTTTTTGTATTGAGAACAGGGAAGCAGCGATACTCTTATTATCTTTGATGCGAAAAGAAAAGCAAGCCATCCACTTCTCGTTTAAGGTGAATATTAATATCTTTGTGCAACATGACAATGATCAACTCAGTGTTCGGGTGTGCTGCTTTTTTCTCGAAACGTTATCGTGAGCGCTCCATTTGTGCCGATCTGCCAATGTAATTACAATGAGATCATACAAATAAGCTATCAAAATCAGAATGAGTCAAACAATAGGCAATTAATCAGGGTAACAATGGAGTGAGTCCTTTTCATTTCGTCTCATTTCCATTCCCCTTTTGTAGCGCGTCTCTTGTAATACCGGAGAACAAATGGGGAGATTAAGGATACGTGATGTGGTCTATGATGCTGTTACGAGAGTTACACTACTCCTATCCACATTCCATTGTGATTGATGCATCATGAACCAAGACGCTTTTTGATACACATTATAGAGAGCAGATGATGAATTCTTTTCACCACACGAAGTAATGGGTAACTGTGTAGGATTTTAAGAAACTTACTTATATTTTGTATACCCACAATTCGTCGCCAATAATATGTGAGGACAGAGTGATGAGATTGAGATAGCTCCGTTTGAGAGTATTTTTGTGATAGCATTGTGTTTGCAAAGTGAGTTGTGGAGAGGGTATAATGTTAAACTTTATGAAGCGGTTTTTTATGAAGAGATGTACGAAACAACAAGTTTGCATATTGAGGGGCGCTTTCTTCTCAGAAACTCTCCGCTCTTACACTCCAGCTCGGAAGGATTAAAAAAAGTTTCATTTTTTCTGAATATTAGCTCAGTAAGATTGTGAGCAAGATGCCCTGCGTGTTTTCCATTTTCCTTGTCGCACACCAACTTCACCTCTGCCGGAGAAAGTTAAAGTTGTGTAAAATTTGTAATATCCGGAGTGACTCTCTTCTGTCTAGTATCGGAAGATGAGATAACTACTGGTTTGAGTGGGAAATGGTGTTTTGAGAAAACTTAACCATTTTCACAACTACCCACCACTACCACCATACACTGTCATCCCAGTAGTTTTACGATCTGCGCTCTGACAAAAAACTTACAAACCCAAAGAAGAGAGTCTTTGTGAAACAACTTTAACCTCGAAACAAAACCACTGTAACCATCCCCATGATTTCATCCATGTCTCACGAACAACGCTACAATTTAACTAACATCACAAATACATAGAAAAACCACCCAGAAAACTAAGTCAAAGTTCTGTGCAAACGGGGAGAGAGAAAACTTACAAATTACGAACATCTTTTCCGATCCCTACCAAATCACCAATATATAGAATATTTTAATGCAAAACTGTAGAGAGTGATGCATGTGAGTTGTAAGGCTTTCTTCCAATGGCATCATTGTGACGGCGCGAGATTCTCTGTTAAGGGGTTGTAGCTCAACTTTGGTTTACACTGCAATATGTGAATGGCGATACAAACCAGAGTTTCCCCTTTTGTTTAGTGATAAACATAGGGAACCGCACGACCATGTGCACATGAACACATTGTACATTATAATACGTGTGGACATAGTTGGAAAGGACGATCAAAGTTACGATTGTCATCTCTCCTACGAACGGCACACTGTTCTTAAATAAAATGGAATTAGATATCCTCTCTCTCTCTCTCTCTCAAGCCGATGTTGCAGCAGCTCCGGCTTAAAACTTCGAATGGGTTTCATCCTCTTTCTGCAGCATCGACAACCACAGAGGAGGATATTGAAGTAGAAGTATTTCGCATTTAGTTCTATCCGCTATTACTTTGAGAACTCAATAGAACACACACACTTCTTCACAATATCAGAGAAAGGCTACGTGAGCGTGTGCGGCATGAATCCTCCCTTTTTCTTAAATTGCCCATCTTTCCCAGAGTTTTCTATCCAAGTTTATTGGATAAAGAAAGTGGAGAGCTGGTTCTTCCGTCTCGTCCTTGTGGTGCGAGGGTGCGAGACCACCAACACCATATTATTCTCCGTAGCTGTCCGCCCGTTGCTCCGATATGACTCAGAGAGAGATCTCGATGAGCATTGTTAGGTTTCGTTTTGTCCTCCTCTAATCTGCTCTAAGGTCTCTGATCGTACGGATTTGGTAGAGCGCATATGTGTCTCCTTCGATCAGTCTTAACCGGATATGGCTTTCCCTTGTACAAACAGTACGTTGAGCCAATACTAGTTAATAGGAGATAGAAATCATAAATATGTGCCGCTCTATATCGAGGGAGACGAGGGTCATATGAAATTTTGCCCTTTTACCCTTATGAGAAGCAAAGCAAATGCGGATCCGATGATGTAGTCGGATAAAATGGTGGCAAGTTTCTAGATGAGTTGAGAGAAGGAAAAGAGCGTGTGTGTTGGGATACAGCTGTGTGCACATGAAAGAAACAAGGAGTATTGGTGTGTGGCACGTTTGGTCCGAGAACTCGTGAAGAGAGATTGCCTCAGTTTTTTGTTGAGCCACCAGTGCTCGCATCATCTTGCCATTATTACTGATTTCGGTTTTTTGTTTGGTCATCTCAACAAGATTCGAGATTAGATTTTCAACGTCTAAACTGAAATGAATGGAAATCCATACGAGAGCGCAGTTTTCGGGAGAAGCTCGATTTTCTCTACTTTGTCTGAGAGAAAAAACAGGAAGACAAGCCGAGGAAAGGGAAGCGAGTGTGAGATCTTTTTGAGTATAATATATACCTATACGCCTTTCTCAATCTCGGAGTATTGGAGAGCACAAAGATTTTTTTTGGTTATGTGCATTTTACTTTCTTCTATTTTCATTTCTCTCTCTCTCGCAAACACACTCGCACTTTGACTCTCAGTTGTGCCCTTGTTGGTTGTTAGGAAATCACGTTGCTCGGTGGTTGAGCGAGATGGAGATCAACTTGAGCAGTGATTTCAATCGTGATCGTGTGTTATTCCAAGAGCAGTTCTAATATCCGTCCGAAAACTCTGATGGGTATGTTCACTGATAATGATGATGGTCGTGGCTCCGCAGGCAACAAGCCAAGGACTAGAAATCTAATGATGGTGTTGATGATGATGATGATGATTGTAGTGATGATGAGAAAAGAGGATACAAATAAGTTGCTTTGTACTTTCAAAGGAAATGAAAGGAGCGGTTAAAGGCCTCGTGTTTGTTCTCCCAACGTATCGACAAAGTCCTCCCAACTATTGACATGGATATACATACATACACAAAGCCTCGCACAGTAAATAATACAATTTGAGCTTCTCCCCAGGAAAACTATTTATTTAGCACACAAGCACACAGCGTATTATCCTCATGTACTGGAGAGGTGATGAGTGTTTGTGACCAAGTACGGTTTATAACTCTTCCGAAAGATCCTCATAATCTCGCAATCTCCTCTCACGCTGAGTTGCTACCTGAACACCAGGCGTGGATTAACTTGAGTGATGCGGACAATGACTCCTGTCGGCTGGAGAGGAGTCCTAAATGATAATTGTGAAACAGAGAAACTCTGAACCGCCTTTCGCGTGAGTCATGTATGAAGATGATGAGGTGAGACGTTTTGAAATAATGCGAGATAATATGCAAATTAGAGAATGACTGCACCACGAGTGTCAATTAGTGCAGCTTGCACCGCATCATTTGAGTAATCACCAATCAATAATGCATATTCCATAATGACAGTTTGACTGACGCCCTCGGAGTCCAGAATTTACCTGATTGACTCATTAGCCATCTCACTTTGGAGCTGGTCTTCTTCAGCATATATAAATCGAGGAGGAAGCTGAGTTTGCATTCACTTCCATCAGCTCTCACTTCCTTCCGTGGTTTACTTAAGAGTTTCAACCTCAAATCTAACAATGGCTCGTGTTGTTTTTCTCGTCGTGGACCGCTCTCATCGTTGTAAGTGTGACCATTTTTGTATTCTAGGAATTCACACAATTATTACTAATTGTTGCAAATGTATCTGTTTAGGCTGCTGTCAGCGCCCAATCCATGGAGGAGGATGAGCATCTTGTTCGGAGAGACGCTCAGGTTGCCGTTGACCCAATGACAGGAGTGATCGCTAGTCAGCAAGGAATTCCCGGTGGTGTTCTCCAAACCGTCAAGTCTCCCGAAGGCGGTCTCACTCGCCGAGAAGGTTCAGCCCGGTAGATAAAGTGGGGATTAGCATTAGTCAGCTTCCAAATTCAGAGTTTAGATAGATACGCATTTCAAAATTTTTCTAGCGTACGCGTTACACGAATCATACTATGGGTGTTGTGCTTTTAGAGTTTGATGAATAAAGCCAGAAATTGGTGCTAGTTGTAACATCTTTGAAACAATTGTAACTCTTACTTTAAGGTTATCTTACGATATCGACACATTTTGACATCGGGCCCTGCACGCAAACCGTTTTAACCAACAATTTCACAATGAATGATTTAATGCTGTCTTCAATTCATAAAAGAGTTGTTGATCAACTTCCACTCTAACAAAATGCGGCGTAAGGTTGAGACCCATCATTACCAACTTAAAGACACCATCTGAGAAACAAGAATCAAAGCGTTCAGTGTTGTGAGAAGCGGTGGTAGAAAATTGTCTAGCTGTTGTGTGGTGGACACACCCAAAAGCTCATTATCCAATTTTGCTCAGAGAAGGAGCGTGTGTGCCTTGTTCCCAACAATCTCTTCCCTGAGAGAGTGTACCTAAATTTTTCCTCGATGGGCAAGATATATGGTTGGGATTAGCATACATAAAATTATAGCTAATTTTTTTTCTCACTCTCTTTTTCCATGCATCATCAGCAATAAGTGACTTGAACGTATTATGATAGACATCACTTTCATGCGCGTCGTATATTTGATCATTTCGTATTTTAATAGAGGCGACCCCACTTTGAGGGAAACGTGTGCGTAGTGTGCAATCGAGCTTTGATGATAAATGGGAGCTCACGTTTACCGCAGTAAACGGAAACACTTACGAGACTCACGTATGATTTCGCGGCAAAGGGCAAGGAGGCTTACGTTTATAAGCATAGAAAACCACATTCAACATCCAAACATCTCGGAAACCATGATTTTTTTGGCTACTCTTACAACAGGCAAACCCTGGATACAATTTTTCTGTGATTTAAGTTACGTCCTAATAATATGTACCTATAAACTACATTCATTCCTACGAACCACAACCGACACCAACAAGAAACCATTTTGGCAATCAATGATGCTGATGACGACAAAAAGTGCTTACACTGAGTTTCCGCTCTCTGCAAAGTCGTTTTCCATCAACCTTGTATTCATACGATCACACAAAGCAAATCATACGCACACTCGCAGAGTGCGTACCATTACCATGCCCCTCGTTCCGTAAGTATTCTTGTGAGGGAAACGGGAATGTCAGGAAAGTTATTCAAGCCTGTCTTGAATTACACACTCCACTGACCTTTCTACACGGGAACACCTACCATCATTATTGCCACCTTTACACCACCCTGTAATGTGTGCCGAGGCGTAGAAAGCTGAGAGAGCTGCTGAAGCTGTCCGTCTCACAGCTCCAGCTTTGATTATTTATTCATTTCCATTGTTTTCAGTGTTGTTGTGCACTACTCCTCTGAAAAAGCTTGGAGTGCCGCGCCGAGCTCAGAAAAGACAAAAGAGCATTCGAAACGGACACCGGATGAGGTATATACCGTATAATGGACCGTTGTCGAGGCTAAAATAATTTTTAAAGTTGATGATGGATGGGGAAGCTCTTACAGTGGGATGCGGTTATCTGACTTTCTTTCTCATCTTCAAAGTTGCACGGAAAACAAAGCAATCTCGACTTTCTCAAAGTTTTTTCCCATCCTCCACGAGCTCCTCCACGTTGTAACAAATTACGCCATCCATTTATTTCAAATTTCACACTCCCTTAATATAATAATTGAAGCTTGAAAATGATTTGTCAAGAAGTACTCGCGCGACACGTCGTGTGGTGAGATCTCATGAAAAGTCACGACTCCACGGCGGAGAGAGAACGGTGTTGCGTAAATGTATATTAATTTTGATAACGCACAAGACAGGGGCGAGGGCATGAAGACGCATAGAGCGAGAAGAAGAATCGTCGTTTGGGAGGAAGGAAGGGAACAACTTAATTACTAAGTCGGGTGGCTCAAAAGTAATTTCCAAGAGTAATCCATCATTTATCATCAATACGAATACAGGATGATGATACGCTCCAATGTTGTTGCTGATGATGACGATGCTTCACTTGCAGAACGTGTTATGAGATGTGATAACTTGTACATAATCCTTCCCGTATAAATATGTGTATTCATCCTATTTAGGGAGCACAAACAGCTTCTACTAAACTTGTAAAGCGAAAAAAATGCTTCAACAAGACCATCATCATCAGTGAAAAAGAAAAAGGCTTTTCGCTCACGGCCTCGACGTCGGCTGTATACTTTCTACTTTTTTCGAGCTTATCCACTGCAAATCAGTTAAGGTTCTCTCAGTCTCGTTACACATTTTTTTCTGGAGGTTGAACCGCCGACGCAAATGCATGCAGTGGAAATGATCTCATGATTTATTACTTTTTCACGAGTCAACAAGATACAGAGTTGAAGGAGGAGGAAAATATGCGCTCCTATCCACCAAAATTTTTGTACTCGCTTTCGAAGCGAAATCGGAGTGAGACAGTGTGTGTAATATGATATTGGTGTGCGATCGATTACGCTGTTCGTACCGTCGGTCGGGTATAATATGAAAATTTACATTAACTTAATACTTGCATTAAATATATTCTGAAATGAACGTGAGTGTGACGGAGAAGAAGCTGTGTGATGATGATGATGTTTCTGATGATTGAAACCTCGCACCTCCAAGAGGAAAATCCATATTTAGCTGCAACAGCCACAACGACGAGATCAGAGAGAGGTCTGGTGTAAAGACTCTGTAACGACATGTCGTTCCCTCTTGTCTGCAGACATCAAATATACGCGTCTTGTCATGTGTGTAAAAAAGTGGGAAGGAGTTGTTTTGTGTGACTCTCGGTGTGGTGTGCATGCAGAGTGCATCATCATCACGTCATATTTACGTAGAAATAATGGAATCGGAGAGGCATTCTCTTTGTGAATCTGTCAAAGTGAAAAAGATATCGTTTATCTCTACTCTCCCAGTGTGTCGAAACTTTTTCTCATTTTTTTCCCTACCATCTCCATATTGTATATCGGAGTGTAAAGCGTTGTGGCTCAAGACAGTTTCACGCAAGAGACGATTAGGAGAGAGATTTCATCAGGATGAAAAACGGTTTGTGTTCTCAAGTAGAAAAATCGCGTATAAAACACATAATCCGTGTGTTATATCGTTGTGTTGTGTTTCCATTTTGAATAATGACTTTTCCTCCTTGTACGTTTTTATACCTCCGATATTATTACACCCTGAAAAAAAAACGTTACATTATGGTAATTTTTGTAGATCCATCGTTCTTGACTTTTTGTATACATTTAAAATAGTATTTGCACCCAGAAATCGGACAGGGCTTCAGTTTTGCATATAACTTTTCTTGAAAAAAATGCAAGCGTGGGGAAGGGCACATTTAAATAAAAAAGACTATTTAAAACACATTGGTTCTGGATTGCTGCGTGAGAATCTAGTAATAACTGGGAATAGTAATATGAAAAAAAACAAGAGAAATGCTGACCAAGAAGGGAACACGCTATTCCATGCTTTACTCAACCACACAGTTGTCAGCCAAAACTCACTCTCTCTCTCTCTGGTCTGTGGTTTTGTTTGATCTTTCTATCATTTACGCAAAGTCACTTTATATGGGGAAAATGTTGATGCGTGGCAATTTAGCAAAAAAAAGAGCAGAGAGTCTAGTTGCAAGCGGAGCATTATAAATGCAGACATTATCGTGTCAAAAAAACAACTCACCTCAACTCTCTTGATATTCATGAAATAATCATATTTAATGAAATTGTGGGAATATATGTGTAGCGTCAAATGCGGAGAAAATTGCTGCGGGAGATCATATTCATGAGTCGTGTACACAAGGTGTGATGATGATGAGAGTTTAAAACAGCGTAATTTTTTCGTGGTGCTAAAAACGTGATGATCAGATTTTGTGTATCTCCACAGAAAAAAATGGCGTATTTACCCAAAAAGGGAGTGTTTTTTGCATAGAACAAAACATTGGTGAAAACAATATTGCACTTCTCATCTTTGATGTGTGAGACGTGGTATTTTCAGAGGTAATCATTAAACATGCACTCGTAATGTTTTGTTTCTTGATCTCTGACTAAGATTACATTACAGTGTGAGAGGAAGTAAGACTAATTAGCATAAACCAGCACGACTGTCAAATTATCAAAGCGTGAATAGGAAATTTACAAGGGACACATTACACAGCACAATACTCTCGTGCTGTTTAATGTTGAACAATTTATGTTTCGTCCCAACTTGGCCGGAGAGTGTCCACATTGTGTGAAGTGACACTGAAACGCAATTAAGACCATTGAGCAAGAAACAAAGAATGGTGATAGAAGTACATGTTCCCTCAGCAGAAAAATGATATTATTCAAAAATCTTGCTAGGCAGAATCGTATGCATAATCTATGTTAATTAGTGGAGCATTTGCATAGACGGTTACATACGTCCCTTACCAATTAAATGTGCAAACCAACAAGTTTTCTCGTTTCTCTCCATCTATCACATGGAGAATGCTTAATGAGTTTGAGATTTGAGGTGAGCTTCGTCATTTTATTATCGTCGCTTATCTGAGAACTCACCTCAGAAACCAAGTCACATCTCGTCTAAAATGGGCATGCGGTTATAATAATACAAGAAATTATCATTGCTAACTCGCCAACGTCGTATCTTGATACTCCTTGTTCGGGGTAAACAAAATTGTGATGGCATTTTGTCTCCGAGAGAGAAAAAAATATAAGTAATTTATGTGTTTGCTGCTCAGTTAAGTGAACAACACTAATGGGAAATAATCAGTCCATTTGCATGTGCTAGCAATTATTCGAGTGAGTACACGTCCTCCTTCTCACCAGGAATAAATACTTAGTTTTTTTCCTCTCTATTATTATTACACTGATGTTCCTGTATTGTTCCACATTATCTTTTATGGTAAAAAGTTGGAGATGAAACTTCAGACATTTTCTTCATCCACAGACTCAATTTTCCTCTGGACCCGTTGTGACTAAAGACAATACGTAATGAATGAGTGGGTTCGTAGTTAAAATGTTGTACACCTCCTTTTCGTTGGTAGCTTTATCCACATTGTCGCGTTGTGTTCTTCTTGTCTTTTTTCAAGTTGCAAGGAAATGCTATTAATTCCTTTGCATTCTGCATCATTGTTTTCTTCCAAGCGATTAGCCACTTATCCATAAAGTATAAATTTGTTGTTAAGTGTGACTCATCATATTTTACAGCAGGCTTAATTGCGAAAACTGCACTTTTCTATGGCCCATCAGTGTCAACAATTGGCTACTAATAACCGGTACCATCAATCTTTGTCTCGCTCCTTTCCAAAAAAACATTCGTAGCAAACACACATACATACAAACATCATTGAAGGCATACACACACAAACACATCCCTTTCTGTGTAGAAGATTTTAAAAAAATCTTGTGGAATCTATGCGGAATCCTTTCTCTGACCGTGTGATATGTGAGCATGTTCCTACAAGCTAAATGCATTCTCGTAATTATATTCACGATAATTTATAGCTGCTGCGAATAAATCTCATTGGATATTGTCTACGAGTAATTATACCGTACTTTCCCGTAGTTTTGTTAATCGTCAACTCATTTGAATGCACATTTGGGGATGCCAATCTCTCATTTATTTTTTCTACCCTTGTAATGATCCTCTGCGCATATCAATTATCATCACGTTAGGATTCCACGTTATCTCAGGTGGATAACGTGGAGGAGAGAGTCGGTACAGGGATACTAAATTACGTCAGGTGATTAAACTTTTTTTCTGCGCTTTTTTCATTTTGGCTCATTGTCTAACCCTCACAAATATGGAAAGAAAACTCTCTGTTTTAGTAACGAAAATGGAAGTGACAAGAATAATACAAAGTTGGTTAAGAAGCAGTGAGAGAGCGTGAGGTTTGAAGTTCACTCAAAATGTCAGACTGATTACTCAAATTTCTGTGAATGGCAAAATTGAGAATATTTCAGGTAAAAAGGGAGTTGAGGCGTCTTGAAAATCGAATAGGTTGTTACTGTATTTCTTTGCGTTCATGCTCTGATGTACATGTATGGACTTTCCTGCGCCAAACTTGCGGACTGATTGATTAAACACAATTAACTCATGTGCTTTTATGGGTGGGAAAGGGCAAGCATTCAAAATTGCATGCCATGATGAGCTGCACACTTTCTTTGAAACGCACGACACGAAGACACACGAGCAACCACTGGCTCACATTCGTTAATTATGTTGTGAGCGCATTGTCTTCCCTACTTTCACAGCCCACAAACAACGATTTCCTCGTGTAAAACATGAAGCTATTTGCGTGTATAATTTATGGAGAAACGCTCGTCGCTTACTTAAAGAAATCCAGCTGAATTTTTTGTTATTTGAACAACTAAGGGTAAAAATTGCAGTTAAAAACGCATAGGCACAAGAAGTTTGCTTTTTGCGTTTTAATTACTGACTTGAATTGGAGACTTGAAAGGAATCAGTGTACGAGACCCCCGCCGATACGCATAGCTCTATACAAGTTTATGCCAAAGAAAGGAATCGGCGGGATATGTATACTTGTCAATATGAAAATCAGTGAAAGTGAGGAGAGTATAATGCATGCTCTCTACAAAGGAAAACAAACCCACTGGAATTTCATTAGTACAGAATTGGAGGGAGAGAGCTTGTCAGATAAAAAAAATGATGAATCATTTTTGCGCTGATGAAGAGGAGAGCAAACATAAGTCGAGTAGACACAGCTCTTTCTCAGGCCTGACAGCGTGTAATTCTTGAA